>VXBR01002261.1:1167-54586 GCA_013400215.1 Cisticola juncidis | reverse complement strand
TGGCATTGTGTTTATTTAGTAGAACATTTGGTGTTATGGTAGAAAATTTGGTGTTATGTATATTATCATCAGTCATTTTATGAAGGGGATCAGAAAACCACTACAGGGAGGTAATGCTTGGTTTTACACTCACACACAGCAACGCTGCGTTCCCCTCTTTCCCTGGGGTGGGTGAAGGGACAAATCCTGTCTGCTGAGGCTCTGCTTAGTTACGTCAAGTTGTCCCTTCCCTCAACAAGACAGTTTACACAAAAAACAAGTTCTCTTTTTGCACTAGGAGATCTTTTGTGAAATCCTGAAGACAGATACACCTCAATAGAGTATAGGGATGCTTTTCACCTAGGTGTCTACAGTATGCGAGGAATTCCTCCTCCTGTTACAGACTATAGACAACCTGCAACCCCTCTGTCTATCAGGATCCTGTCCGTGATGCCAATTTAAATGTCACAATCCAAAAGAATGGTCGTGATTGTTCGTTTTGATTTCAGAGTGCAAAAAGAGGCAATGAGAACTTAGTTCAAGTAAAATCAATTGTATCTTTATTGATACACACAATTTATGTGATAGAAAAGAAGGAAAAGAAAGAGAGAGAGAGAAAATAAGAAAGGGGGGTTATAGCTACCGACTGAGCCAACGTCTGTCCTCGTGACGCTGGAGCCAAGACCACCTTTGCAGTCCTCGTGGCAGGTGTCAATAGATCCGTCATCCGCCGGGGAAGCCTCAAAGAGCTTGCTCCCTGGGAGTGATTATTATAGTTCTTTTTGGAGGTGAAGGGCAACATGCCAGCATGGAGGAGGGTCTCGTGGGTACTACAGGTGTTCTTCACAATAGAAGGGGTGGTTGCCCGATCCTTGACAGCAGGTACAGTCGGTACAGAAAAATGCAAATATTTCTTTGCAAGCATGGCCCAGGAACTGTAACAGCCCCCATTGTTCCTGCACGGGTCTCAGAAGAGGGTGTTTCGGTCCAATGGGTGCATCTGCAGGGAGAAACCTAAGTCCCACCTCAATCAGGCCAGAACTCCTGTGCTGCACCCAGGGTCCTTGGGGGTCTCGGCTTCTGACAGTCATGAGGCAGATGAGGTATTCTCAGACCAACTCTTACACCACAGGAGAAGAACTGATTCCTTATCGTAGTGTGTCTTCCTTTCTGATGCCAATCTCATCATCTCCAGTTCCCGACCTCATTGTGTCCTCTTAAATGGTGGTTTCTGGGTGGTGCCTGCCTCGGAATTCTTCAGTTCCGTGGTTGGCTGGAATTTGGTTATACTCTACATTACATTTACCAAATCATGATTTTATCATCTTATAATCCATAAAAACACGAATTAACCCACTTTATCTATCACAGAGTGAACTAAGGATGTGTATTCCTGTTCAATGATGACCAAGTGATTAAACTTTAAGTTTTGTGTGAGTGCAAGAAACTTCTTCCCATACTGAGGATACTATCAGTTTTCTTTTTTCTGACTTCTCCTCATGCTTCTGCTTTCTAGTTGTTAGCACACAGGAACAAGCACCAGCAGGTAGTAACAGCAGAAATAGAGGTTTCTTTTTGGCAAGGATATTGTATCAAATCTCCTCTAGGATAGGGCAACATGCTTCATCCCTCACTGTTTCACAACTGGCAAAGGGTAAGATGGGTAGGTGACAGAGCCATGTACTATCCAGTTCATAGCTGCACTGTCACACAGCTGGGTGGCTGGAGACAGCTGTGTGTACTGACTGCAGGGACCAGCTCCTTGGGTCTCCATTTCTGAGCTTTGTGCATCCCCATAACTGGACGATGTAGGAGAGGCAGGGGAAGAGTATCCAGCCATCTCTGTCTTCCAGAAGCAACCTGCTGAATTAATAACCTGTTTCATCTCTATACATCAAAATGCCTATCCCTACATCTAAATGTCTCCACCTCTTTGCATAAATCATCCTGTTAGAACTGCAGCATTCTTCCTAGTAAAAGGATGAGTTGCGATTAGTGGTAAACTGAAAGCAGAAAATAGATGACTCATGATATGGCTATTAGTACATTTGCTATTAATAAGTCAAATATTCCTTAGAAGTCCCTTAAACTTCATCTCCTGATAAACATTAAAAGCTTGATAGCAATTCAGACTGTTCATGGTTCCTATTAAATGAATCTGTTTCTCAACACCAATTTTGAGCTAATGGAAGGCCATCCACTTGATGGAAAGTTCTACTGTCTTAGACCCTGACTCTTCAACATGGATTTCACTAGAAGATCAGGGCTTACCCTGCAGGAGATTTATATGTACCCAAGAATTTTAGGAGCAAAAATCCTACTGACTGATCAGCAGGAACTCCACAATGTGCCAACACCTTCAGCAGAACAAAAGAACCTGCCCCACATCTGCAGTCAGAGAGCTCATTTCAAAGGAGCTTGTTTCCATAAATCCTCTAAATACTTTTGAAAATGTCTTCCACCGTTGTTGAACAGGCAAAACAGGTTTGTGGGCTGCAAGGAGCAGATGTATCCTGTGCACATCAGAGATGTATTGCTGCGTCATGACCTGATGAAACTGCTTGAGCTGGCAGTTCTTCTCCCTTTTCTGGTATGGGTGCAGATTAACAATAGATTCTAAGTTTGTTGAGCTACTGGAGTAAAACACACAAGGGAGCCAAAGATATATAGCTTTGTAATTGTTTCATCCCCTTTGACCTCCTTGCAAGTTCCTGTCTTTTATCCTCCACTTGCTCCTGCTGCTTTCCTGTCACAGTTGATGAGAATGAAGCCATGTTTATGAAGAAGTGATATGTCCCAATGCAATCTAGAGCTCCTTGCATCCTGAGCCTCCGATGACGTTATTTATAATCCAATCATGCTGAAAAACACAAACATAACTTCTGTCTGACTTTCTCTATTAAACCATGAGGACTCTTTTCTGCTGGGATTTCTAATACCTTGACATATGCAGTATTTTGTCTGGTGTCACATCTGCCCTGTGTCTTAGTTTGGAAAGACAGGTATCTGTCAGGGAAAACTGGAGTTTCCCTTGGAATGGAGAATATAAAAACCCCCTCCCTCCAAATTATTACAATTTTGCAATTAGGAGCTTCAGGCAAAAATATGGACATAGGAATAACAGTTGTTTACTGGGAATATTAAAAAATACAAATACAGTAGTACAAAAAAAACCAAACAAGCAAATAAACAAAAGTGCTAGAAAACCCCGACAGAGTCAGAGATACGACCTGACACCCTGTTGTCAGGGGGTCGGAAGCAGTCCAAATAAATCCTCCTGGAGTAACGGCTCTTGTTCTGTGAAATAGAGATGATCCTGTAGAACAAAGGATGTGACGAGATGAGTCCAGTCTTCCTCTGAGAATTCAGTAGAAAACCAGCTGAATTAGTGTTTGGTATTGCAGGTTTTATCCCAATGGAAAAGCTCTGGCTCCTCTTACTGAGTGGAGCATCTCACAATGGGATGAAGTAATGTTGTCAATCATGTGAGAGGCCTTGAATGGCCCATTCACAGGTGATGTCCCTAGGAGAAAAATGGGTGGAGGAAGAGAGAAGGTGGCACTGCCTTACCTGGTGTTATCAGTTGTCCCATTAACAGAAGGCATCAGCCCCTTTCCCCTCCTAGAGTTACAAGAGATAAAGCACAATATCTCCCAACTGATTTCAACAGATGAAAATAGAATACACATTTTTGGTTACATTTTTCAACCCAAGACACCCTGCTGCTCCTCATATTGTTTCTATGGCCACTTTGTGCATTGCAAATCTCTCACTTCAGCAAGCTGTAAGAGCACCTTGCAAAGTTGCCTGCTGGTAGTCCTGGGTGGGATCTATGCAGGAAGGGCAAGGGCAATGATTTGCAAGTGATGCCAGAGTAGTCTCTGAAGAATGAGTGTAAAAGACCGCTTTATGATATGTTGCTGAGGTGGAGCTAATGACAAAATCTCTCCCCAGCTCGCAAGTCTTTCACCCTTGTAGTCTCTGAGCACCTCCAGGCTATGGCCTCATGATCACTACCCCAGTTTATAGAACAGAGAGGTTAAAACATCTGCTCAAGATCCTCCTGAAAGGTGACAAAAAGGGCAGGAATGGGATCCAGGTTTCATGACTCCCCCTGCTCCCCAACACTTAATTCCTGCTCTTACCTTTTGCATCCAAAATCAGGCACTTCCCATGAACTGTTTCTCTGTTTATAGAACTGTGTTCAGTGTTAACAGCAGAAACCCTTCGAAACACACTCACACAAGGCAAAGTAGGTGTCTTTTGATCAGGTTTGTCCGTGCCGACATAAATAACTGGTGGCAGAGAGTGGTGAAGAGCCCACCCTGACCCTCCTCTTTCTCACATTGGTGTGCATTTGGAAACTAGTGTGAGTATATGCTGCTCTCTTACTGCCAGCTGTACCTATGTCTTCTCTTCAGGACTGCTAAAGACCTCTTCATGTTGTGCTAGTACAGGTCAGACTAGATGCCAGCCTCTTCCTTGGTACAGCTGTTGTTCACCATCTGGGGCCCCAGGGTTGTGCAGACGTGCAATGTTAATGAAGACCTCTGTCTACATGAATAATCACCACACAAATGAGGCCTTGACCTGATTTTCTTTGGACTACAAGAAATCTTGGCTCTAAAGTTTACCAGCTTTGCCCAGTATGTGAGTGGGAGGAAGACAGTCTTTGTCTAGGATGTGGCTTCTGGATTTGGGAGTTCCCATCCTAAACTGACTTGGGCAGTCTCATGTGAAGTATGTTGTGTATTGTTTCTTGTAATTAGTCCCATTTTTGAAACTGGTGAAGTCATCAACTTCAATTTGAATGTGTTCTCTCTTAGTTCAGACCAAACTCCTTTAGAAGCTATGCCTAATTTATGGGCTGGTTATACCCAGTTCCAAAGAATGAATGAATGAATAGAATTCCTTTGTAAGCTGGCTCATACATACACTTGCACCTCTAGCAGAGTAGGAGGCATGAAACCTTCTCCTGATATAAACTGATGTATCCAAGTTTGAAGTTAAGAAGCTATATTTGACCTTACAGCTTATGCTGTCATATGTTGGGACTGTGCAAGTTGGGTAGGTAGTGGTATTGCAGTGTTTTCTTGTGTCTGAGTGTATTCAACTACCACAAAGCCTTGTAGATAAGCTTGGCCTAGATTGCTGGTGCTGTGATGTCCTCAAAGAACATAAAATGCAAGTCCTAGCTAAGAGTGCTGTGCTGGCAGGACTCCTGGTGCAGGGGAGGGCATCTAGTGCAGTTCTGTGCTGGGAACTTAGATTAGTGAATGCTTTGTCTGCTTCAATAACATGAAAATTGCATTTGCTGAAATCTTCTATTGAACACTTAAATTGGGCTTTAGTAGGTTTGTTGCTTTTGCCTGTTTTGCTAAGGCAGGGAGAGGGAATGTGCTGTTACAGCTTAGGACTGCACTTGAGAAGGGTTAACTTCTAAACTAGCCCAAACTGAGCACTTTCCCCATCGGATGTTGCTTTGCTGCCAGCAGACTCTGCACTGCACCAGAAGAGCCACAACTGTATGGGATGGGCTTCCCTGACCATATATACCTTCACACCACAATCAGGATGGGAGCTGCCTTTTCACACAGACCATCCTTTTGCACAGCCTGTAGGCAAAGAGGATCCTTTTCTGTGGTCTCACTGGTGGAGTCCAAAAGCCATTTAGAAATTCATCCCTCCCAGGGTCTCTACAGGCTCTTTTGACTTTTGCGTGTCTATTGCCCTTGTCAAGGTCCATTCCAGGAATGTTTCACTGCTCTGGACCCCTGTGCCATAGCCCTGTGGCTTGAGTGTCCCTTATGCATTTAAACAATCT
The DNA here is from genome assembly GCA_013400215.1 of Cisticola juncidis. Classification (NCBI taxonomy): domain Eukaryota; kingdom Metazoa; phylum Chordata; class Aves; order Passeriformes; family Cisticolidae; genus Cisticola; species Cisticola juncidis. The sequence goes on along the minus strand of VXBR01002261.1, from coordinate 48,783 downwards.
TTTATGGCTGTTGGGAAAGAGAAAATTAAAGAGAGTGGCACTTACAGAACATCAAAGATACAAAGGGCCTCTTCATCCAAGAGATATATCTGCATTTGGGGCAGTATTTTACATGTTTAAATGGCTTCTTCTAGAGCCCTTAAGTACACTGTTGTGCCAGCTAAGTATGGATTTTTAATTAAGCTCCCTCCCTCCTCCCCTCTTTCGCACATAACTGTAATTTTAGAGGCTAAGAAATCCCCTTAATATCTAGTGAGAGGTTTAATGCTATATGCCCTTTAAGAGCCCCATGCAACCACTCTGCTGAATTAACAGCTCTGAGATGATAATTTTTACACCCTTCTAGGACTGATGTCTGGTGTTAACATTTCATGATCATGTCAAAGGAGCAGGGAGGATGGGAGCTGTACCTGTCATGTGATGTTTTAACATGTGGCTTTAATCTTTTTAATTAACACAACTTCTTAGAAAAAAGAAACAAAATCCAACAGGCAAAATTCAATACACAAACCTTTTTGCCTGGGAAGGGTGAGTGGCTCCCACTGCTGCAGTGTGGATGTTACTCATTCACAGCAGATGGAGCACCACTGCAGAGCCCAGTGTTAGGCTATGGCCATGGGGGTCAGTGGATGCCTCAGTGACAGATGAATATGCAGAAAAAGATGACTTCAGACCTTTCTGTTTGCATAATTCATACATTAAGTAAACATCTGAGTAAGATTTCTATAGTAACAGGGTTGTATATCATTCTGGCCATGTGTGCATTTAGAAAAAACACGAAAACTTGTGAAGTACCATGTTTTGGTACTTTGGTACAAGACTGAATACAGAGTTCTGCTCTTGCTATGGATGATGTTTTGTGTCTAAGAGCACCATTGCTAGCTGTGGTTGTGACCCATGAGAGATGATTCTGCTATCATGGGTCAGACTGGATAATCTCCTGCAGTGACTGGTGGTGGATGTTTAGGAAGAATAGAAGGGAAGAGGGCATGTGTGTAATGCTGCTTCAGAAACACTCTCCCACAGGCCTTTCCTGCCCAAACCCAAGGCTGCCCTTGCATCTACCCCAGCTGTTTCTCTGGCACTGCACTAATAATGGCCATCTCTTCCCTTCCTGTTGTGACATCCTGAGGTCAGTGATGAGTCTTTAAATCATATGTGTGCATTTCATGAGCAGTGCATTTCACAAGCAGTACATTTTCGAGCTGACCCAGCCAGTTGAGAAAGTCAGTGCTTAGCTACTGTCTCCACTTTTCAGTCATCACTATGCAGGTTTTTGCAGCAATGTGCCCTGGCAGCCACCCTGAGGAGGGCAGGTAGCCCTGGACCTGCACACCCTGTATTGGTTCTCTCCCTACAGAAATGAAGACTTGTATAAAATACATATTAGTGCTGAAAAGCAGCAAGGATTTGATTTTTTGCCTTCCATTTTACCCCTTAACTCTCTTGTGTACAAGGCCTTTGGGGTCTGGGAATGCACACCTCATTTTGTGTCGTGCGGAAGCATCCTTGCTTTACTGTTCTCCTCCAGTTGGTCTGAAGTCAGCGTGGCGCTGGCTGCTCATGCTGCAGACACTTCCACTTTGTTTTGTGGATGACTTTGAAGGCTGAATGTGTGCTTTGCTGGCAGAAGCTGGGCTGGGGCTGCAGCCACAAACCACAGAAGCAGTGGCAGCCCCTGTGCCTCCCCCTGTGATCTGAGCTGCCATTGACAGCAGCTTCTGCTTTGAAGGAGCATTCAAAGCCTCTCAGGGCCAGTTGGGAGATGACTTCAGACCTCTCTGGTTTAGCGCATGGCATTCAGTGGGCAAATACCCTTTCATTAAAACTGACAGATGACACATTTTTGCAATATTTACAATTCAAAGCATTCTGATCAAAGTGCTGGAAATTAGGATGTTGATGTGAGATAAGTACTCCTTTCCTAGCATTTGCACCAGAAAAAAGCATGCAATCCACTTTCCCTTTGTGTACCCCATGTCAGTTGCAAGAATTTCTGCACAGGTGATGCCTGTAGATATATTTGCCTACTTCTAATGTCAGCAAATCCCACTATGATTAAGCCTTGAGGTGACAAAACAAAACCTTGACTGTTACAATCTAGGTAACAGCGCTGAGATAAAATCTAAAAATAAACTCCAGTAGCCTTTTAATGAAACTGAGCACAGCACAAAACAAATTTTAATAAGTTATTAGGTCCTCACAGCAAAAGGGAGAACTATAAAATCCTGTTTGATTTTTTTTTATGGCAGTTGTTTCATTTAAAGCTTTTAGTGAAGCGAGTTACATGACAAAAGCAGAAAAATAAACAGTAAGAAAACGCATTCACCCAGTGAAACAACCACAATTAAACACTCAGTGGAAACTTGGGGATATCAGCTACAGGTTGGTGGTTTTTTTTTTGTGGGGGGGGTTGGATTTTTTTTGGGGGGGTGGATATCAGCTCAGGTTTCCATCCCCAGCTTTCCAAGGAGTGCAGCTCTCATCCCTAGTCACATCTCCCTGATTCTGTCTTGACCTTCTCAGAATCACAGAACAATGTAGGTTGGAAGGGACCCTAAAAATCATCTTGATCCATCCCCCTGCCATGGGTAGGGGCACCATCTGATGTACCAAGCCCCATGCAACCTGGCCTTGAACACTTCCAGGAATGGGACAGCCACAGCTTCTCTGGGCAATCTCTTCCACTGTCCTACCACCCTCATTGAAAAAATACTCTTTCTTTCATCTAATTTAAACCAACTTCCCTTTATTTTAAAGCCCTTACCACCTGTTCTATCACAACTTGCCCTTCACCTCGGCCCACGTTATAACTGTTTCCCTGCAAACAGTCTCCAGAGCTGACCTTTCTCTATGGGATATTGCTCTGTTGCAGCCAAAGTCTCTCCCTGGTTTTGCTGAATGAAATGAGAGGCACATGAGGTGGTCTCAGCACACTGGCCTTCCTGATCCAGGCCTTGCTCTGGACTTTGCAGGTGAAATTCAAGTGTCAACGATAGTTGAATTAATAACAAACCTGCACAAAGGGATTTCTCACTCTGTGCAACCCTCATGTCCCGATGTTGTGGAACCATATGTCATGGAAAATATACATGTTTGGTACATGAGGAGACAGCAGGCAAGGTAGGAACTGTCTCTTGCAGCCCAAACCCACCCCGGACAAAATGAAGATTAGGGAAAGGAGTGGGCTCCTCTGGGCATCTCCTGTTTTTTTGGGGGGAATCTCCAACACTTGTCAGGGCTTTCTTCCTCTCATTGTGCTTTAGGTGCCAGTATGGTGGGGCCAGCTCAATCTACTGGGATGGTGGCAGGGCGAGAAGCCCTTTTCAGAGGGCATTTGGAAATTCATATTCCTCTCTGTGTGAGCTGAACTAGGCTTTGCATCTGGTTTAGAAGATGAGAGAGGGTTGTGAGGAGTCCAGCCCATCTTCCAGCAGAAGACTGCTGTTGAACAGTTAATGCATAATACTCTTTCACTGAGGCTTTGTTCAGAAATGGACTTATCCTTGAAGCTGTCATAACAGTGATACTGGATATAAAGAATGAGAAATGTCTCATGTGGATGCTTCCCAAAAATATTTATAAGTGATATGCTGGAAACCCTACCCACCTCTCTAAACTATCACAGTCCCACAGGTGTTATGGGCAGCTTTGTCTTGGTGGTCACAGACCAGTTGATGCTCCTGGACATCAGGGGAGGATCTTGGTGCAAAACATTTTCCATACAGTCATCAAGAAATTCCTTCACCTTGATTATACATGTTGGACCTAAGCTTTTTGACAGTATCCTTTCAATAAAAATCAGCTGTCTACCTGAGTCAAGTAACAATTTACTCTGGGTAGTTAAGGCCATTGGAAATACTTTCTTCTTTGTCTTTTTCTTTGAAGAAACAGAATATGAGAAGCAAATCTGAGCTCACATTTTCCATTTATCTCAGATCAAAGATACAAACAGCTAGAATTTTAATTTCACACTACAGTGATGTAATCAAACCAAATTTCTGAAATCAATTTCTTCATAACTGACCTTTCTAGGTGAATGACAAGTTGCTACACTGCCCCATAGACAATAATTTCCAGTGGAAAGACTAACCATTCAGATCACTTTAATTAGTCTTCCTCCATTCTGTTCTCACCCAGTGGACTTACAGCAAAGTTTAGGAGGCAGCAGCTCAGCTGTTGAAACCCATCACGAAACTGGAGATCAGTGATAAGTACAGGGGAGAAAATGTCTTTCTAGACAATGCAGAAGAAATATACATACATGAAGAATTCTCCTGAGTCTACCACCTTCTGTGCTGCCACCCTTTTTATCACCTGGCCACAGCCTCAGGACATAACCATCTGCTGATGGTTAGGGGAGTCATTCACATAGGAACAGACAAGAAGGTGACAAACAGGGCTTGGTGACTTCTTAACATGAGCATGAGAGAAAATGGATGAGCTGTGCAAGATAAACGCCATGTTTATGCAAAGCTGATTTTTTAATAACTGGCTATGGGAGGTGGTGAGCAGCTGGAAACATTTTACTAGGATCCTTACTCTGTATAAACAGAAACCCATAGTAAGGATAAACAGTAACATCACACTGAATTTTTAGCCAAGAAACTCCATTAACTTTTTAGAAATTACAGACACAGTCTAGTCAAACAACCATTCATCTCATTTGGGCTATCAGAAGAAGAATCGCCAAAGCTTGGGGTGGGCCAGCTGCTTGTCCAGCGCAGTAGGATTTTTTCACCCCAGTAATACATCCTTTGCCTGACTGTTGCATGTCTAACTTTGGAAGTGCATTTGAGACCAGCAGTTTAGATGCTACTTGACTTTCTTCTGAGATTCCCATAGATGCTGCCAAAAGCCCAATGTAATTAGTGGTTCAGTAGAAAAGTGGATTGAGATCACCAATCTCCATGACAAGTCCCATTTCAGGATAACACCTGAAGACCACCAGTGTAGTTCCTTACTGGTCTTTCATCCTCCTCCAGAAGGTAAATGCATGCACATCAAAGTTTCTGCAGCGCCATCATTCTGAGAAAACATCAAAGACAACAAAAAATCCCTCTGCAGACAGGGCTGAGGCAGAGGAGTGTGCTGGGAAGAGCCTTGAGAGGTGTTGAAGGTTAGGGCTGACCTAGGATCACCCCTCCACTGATACCTGTCGGGTGTTTTGTACAGTCAAGCTCTCTGCTTGATGAGATTCAGAAGCCTATGAAATTACTTCAGAACCCTGAACTAATCTGGCCCATTGCCAGCAGAATAAATAAGTCATAAGATCCCCGTTTTATGTTACAAACTTGCTTTTTCTTTTTTTTTTTAACTCTATCATTACTACCCATATAAGATGTAATGCCTATACCAATCCAGCCAAAGGCATACAAACACAAACCCCTTTGAGAGTAATTTAAAAAAAAATCTATATGACAATAAATTAGTGTCATAACCAGCCAGGCTGTCTCCCTAGGAGGGAAGTTGAGGGACTTTGAACTGCTGCTTTCGTGTTGTGGCATTGGTGTTCAGAGGGTCCCTTTTGACATCTCAGCCTCTCATCTCCAAGTGACATGACAAGCAGCTTGTCACCAGCTCTGCCAGATGCCATTGGGACTAGTCACAGCACACTCCTCCACCTTTGGAAATGCCAATCATGGCCATGTGCTGTGTGGGGACTTGCTTGTCACTTCCCTTCAAAGACACCCATCTCCCCAGGGATCACTCTGAACACCTCTCATTGTGGAGGATGGGAAGGCAGGAGAAAACCAAGGCAGAAGAACTGGCTGTTCCTCAGTGTCTTATAGAAGGCCACCTTTGCATTCTGCTTGGGGCAAGCCAAAAAGTCCTTTGCAAGCATAGAAATAGCTCCAGGGGAAAAATGTCTACAGTAAGTAGTGGGATCATTGGGTTGGTCTTCTGTGCATGGTTTCCTTCGAGAAGGCAAAGCAGGTGTCTGCTGAGATTGGTGATGGGCAAGTGGAGAACTGGAGTAATTAGGTTTTCTGGAAAGTAAATGTCTTTTTAGGTCCTTGAGAAGGCAGTCTGTTCCCTAAAACCCTGGGTGCTCACTGGAGACTGCTTTTCCTTTCAGTGGTGGTGAGAAAGGAGAGATCTGATGTTCCTGTGAGGTAGATTACTCTGGGGGAACTCCTTTTTCCTTCCCCAGCTCTGGTGCTGTGACAAGAGCTTTGCTTCAGACAAGCCAGGGTTTTACTTCAAGGGTTTAAATCTTGAGGTCTGATGCAGTGCTAGAGGGGCAGGGATGTGAAGCAGCAGCATGTCCATACACAGCACGTGACACAGTATGAACAAGGAGGGTGTGATGCACAAGGCTTGTCAGACCTCTGAATCCTTTAAAAAATGATAGCAAACAGATAGGGAAGCTCCACTAGATCCACTGCAGACCATGCCTCAGAGGAGATCCTCTGTGAAGAGGAAGCTTCAATCCACACCTTACCAACAGGCCCCCTTAATCCCTCTGCCTCTGGTGACTGAACTGACCTTTCTTTGTGCCTACTTTTGAAGTTCTGCTGTGGGTGAAATGTGCTGCAATTCACAAGGGGTGCACAGGGGGTGGCTGTCCAGGAGCTATAGTTTGTAGCTGAGATGAACGTTGTCTCTACCTGATGGTGCTGTTGTGGTGAACATCCTTCATGCTTTGGTGCAGTCATTTTTGCAGGGCTAGCATCTTCAGGTCCCAACTGAGATGGCAGGTCCTGTTGTGTTCTCCGAATGGTATTTTGCCAAATCAGGCCCAATTATGAGGATGAGGGATGGCGGGGGTGGGAAGGCGAGGCGTGAGGAGATGTGCAGGAGCAGCCATGTAACAATTTCAGAGAATGACTGTATGCAGTGGGCATATCCACATCTGTGTCCTGTTTCTAGGTCCCTGTGACAGTTCTGGCTTTTTTTTTTTTCTCTGCCAGCATGGGGATTAATACATGGGAATCACAGTTCATGGACTTGGATGTTTATTATTTTTTATCTATTTGCAGACTTACGAGCTGTGAGCTCTAACTAGCAAGTTAGACAACGAAGGTAAAATGGAGTGCTTCTCTAGCTCGACAAGGTCTTTTCAAGGACAATCTGTCCAATTACGAACCAATTACAGAAAACCACCCAAACCCATGAAGAAGAATGAAGAAGAAGGTGAAGAAGAAGGACTTAGACAAAGCCCCAAATCCTCCATATTGCTTCACACATACTACTATATACCAAAATCTTAAAATCTAAGTACCCAGAATTCCAACTGGTCCCTGGCTCTACTAGACAGTAACAGTGTCGTGCCAAGAGGGGTACAAAGGCCTTCATGTGCCAAGTTTGCAGGGAGAACAGTAGGATCAAATGGAGAAGGTGAAATGGGACATGTGCCGCTGTTCAGACAGCAAAGAAGTAACCAAAATTGGGGCAGAACCGGGATGTTCTTTGGTCCCATCCCATCTGTGACTCCCTGTTCCCCTCTAGGCCAAATACTGTTCTGTCCAAACCAGCAACTAAGGAAAAGTAGTAGTGGCTTACCAAAATATTTTGCATTCAGACGTCATTCCTTGTTTTAAACATTTCACATACAGGTCAAATAGACATCTTAGTTATTTGGAGTAAATAAGCCATAAGTCAATTTGCATTAGTGGAACTGGATTTATACAAGTGCAGCTGAGATCAGGTATGGCCTGTAATTTGAGTGATTTGAGAACTGAATTTTTTTTTAGGTTATGTTTTTTTTAATCTCCTCATTTCATCGGTCATGGGGTTTATCTGTCCTTTACGAAGTGCCTGGCGTGCGGTCAAATTTTTGCAAGCTTCTGCCAACATTTAATAAGCATTATAATCTAATACTCTACTGTTCAGCCAAACCCATTACCTGTAGATTCAGATGCAGAGCAAATCATGACCTTGGGGGGAACTGCCCATTTTGTGTCCCTGGCAGTCCTGGTTTCCTTGTCAGGGATGATGAAGCTGCTGGGGCAGAGCCCTCCCGGGGTTAGCCCACATCAACTCCTCATGAAGCACTGTCAATCCATGTGATTTTTGTAAACTTTGGAGACAGAATCTGTCACCTTCTTCAAACCCTACCAGCAATGGATGCATGGCTCTGATCTTGGTCATGATGATGGCAATCCAGAAGGACAGCAGTGAATGTGATGGAATTTCCTGGGTTTCAAAGGCACCTATAAATGAGGTCTGGGAGCAGTTCAGCCCATCTGCCAGGTGACCTGATCAGGCAGAGTATGAATCTCTTTTCCCAGGGTTGTCCTCAGATGAGACAGATCCCAACTTGCTGTGCAGGAAAGGATGGGACCACAGCACCTCCTGGGAGTGACAGGGATGTGTACTTGGAGTAGGGGAAGCTGCACCTCACTTAAAGCTTATTGCTTAAGTAGATGACTAAATCTTGAGTCCAGTGCTTGAGCTGTTGCAAGAACTGGTGGGGTTTTCTTGCTCAAATATGTATTTTTTCTCTAAAAAATGACCTAAGTTAATTTAAAAACTCTACAAAGCAGCCTGGGCTGTGTGCATTGACAACTGGTCCAGGAAAATAAACTCCAAATAAGCTGTTGCAGATCCCCTGAAACCTGAGAAATGTTCCCTTGACCTTGCTTGGTAGATATTTGTTTAGTCCAGGAGGAGAAGGGTCCTGTCTCCCTTCTGCCAGGTATGTTCAGAGCGTTTAATTCTTGGAGCTCTGGATGCTCCTTGCAAATGTACAGGATTGGAGCTCTTGGAGTGTGATAAGGATTTGGCCTAACTCGTGCAGGTTCACATGGTGGGAAATGGTCAGGTTTCCCATTCTTGCTGGTTGTGGATGGAAGCTCTGTGCTGAGCTGTGTGCCAGGGCTGCCAGGGACAAGGGTGTCTCTGGCCTTGCAGACCAGGGCTGAGGTGTGTGTGGGTATAAACAGGGCAAGACAGATGCAAATAAGTGAATGGCACAGCAGTGAGATGTTTGTAGGCACCTATGACTGCAGTCAACAGGCTTGAAATACTGACACTGGTGCTTAGCTTTGGCAGAAAAGGGCCAAACAAGTGGTCATGTGTGTAGGTCCTCTCTCAATCCCTGTTTGGCTTGGAGCAAAGGAAGCTGAAGGCTCAAGGAGGGCTAAGAGTCGTTGCTTGGCATTTGCTGCCACCAGGTAATAATGCTGTTTCCTGGAAAAAAATAACCCTCTAGCAGGCAGAGTGCCTAGAGGTGGCCAGGCAGCTTCCATGGCTCTCCTCCAACAGACATGACCCAGAACAACAGTCACTGCTCCCAAAACAAACTGGTTGCTTGCGATACCCACTGCCCCTGTGTAAGTGCAAAGGGCAGTTTCTGCCAATGCAGGAGCATGGAAAGAACTGCAAACGTGAAGGAAAATACAAGAAGCAGCCCAAGGCAATAAGACAGAGCAGGACTGCAAGGCCCCTGCTGTGACACTAAGATGGTAGATGCTGTGGAAATGCATGTGTTGGAAATTTCCAGTTAGGGGACTTGGCCTAAAGTCATTCTAGAAAGTCATTATTGCTGTTTTCCAAAGCAATGTTTCACTAGAAAAGAAATGAAAGACCGTCAAAGTGTATATACATACATTCAGTCCATACATTTTTTTCAGCTATTTAGTCAAATATCATCTACTATTCGGGGGAACATGCAAAGCTTTCACACCATGTTGTTATTTCTGCAGCAGTAGCTGTTATCAACAGCTGAAATCCTGACTAGGAAAAAAAGCTGTAATTTTTGGTGGGTGGATTTGAGTAAGAAATCTCAAATTCATTTTAGGTAAAAATATTGTGATTTTTAAGGCAGGCTTCATATTTGGAGGTAGTTTTGATACTGGTAGACTGGGGATTAACATAACTGTGTAGCTTCAATAAAACCAATTTAAATGCTGACATCAATTGCAGAACATCACTTGCCTCCCCACCCTTGCATCAAATAATCTCCCATTTTCCAACTCAGTGGATATGCATTGCAAAGACTAGATGAAACGATGACTTAGGCCTCCTAGCTAACCTTAGAGGAGAGTAAAATATAATTTACTGGTATTTAGCAGCAGCTGTTTTGACGGTGCATAATAAAGTGATTGACAAATATGATAGCAATTTATCCCAAGTAGTAACTGCAAGCTGCTATTTTAGTTTCATAAAAACGTAGTTGCAAAATATCATAACACAGAGAATCCAACTATTTTGTGATCTCATAAAAATAATACTGACGTGTTGTCCCACGGAGTGTGGGCACTGCCAGAGGAGCTGTGGGGGCAGGAGTCCAGGCAGGCACCACTGCCCTCAATTGCAGCTTATTCCAAACTGCCTTCCTGTAATTGCAGGACAGGTTACATTTCATGGCTCAGCATCACATGGCTTCCAGCACCATGGTCGTACAAGGGGGTTGGATTCCCCAGACGTGTGCAGGCCTAAATTGCAACCAGCAGTGGCCCTGGACATGTAGCACAGAGGATGCATCTGGGGAGATTGCTGCCAAAGAACATTTCTCTCCTCTCTCTTAAGTTAAAACTACACTGAAAGTTGTATAACCCTTTGGGTATAAGTAGTTGCAGCAGCAGCAAGAGACATGTCTGAAAAGCTTGGGGCCCTCCTTAAAGCTAGCAAACACTTTGACTTAAGCCTGACCTAGAATTTCAAAATACCTCTCCTTAGTGCTCCCAACTGGCAGTGCTTCCTCCTTAGCAGACTTTGTCCAGAGAATGGGGAACTGTTGGGAGCAGGAAGTTCAGCATCAGTCTCAGCAACACCAGCAACAGACACCTGCCTGTACAACTGGTAATTAACCCAGGCTGCCGTGTAGCTGGCAGTGGTTTGTCAGCTGAGTACATCCCCCGGAGACTGTGTCCATACAAATGCCTGTTTTTCCTTTCCACACTCAGTTTAGTGTTTAATGTAGTCACAAACAAAAGGCTCATCTTTGCGCTGCTGGGCTTGTGGCTGAATTGTATTTAGACCCAGCTCTGAGAAGGACAGGCCTCATTAGAAATATTCCCTACCAGCTGAAAACCATTGTGTGAGGCAAACTAAGAGAAGCTGATGGGCCGGTAGAATGACTGGGAGCTTCAGGCATTACTTTACAGTTTGGGTAAGAAAAACATTAAAACCAGCAGCACTTTCAATGGATGTACCTGGAAGTGGTGCAGTATTATTTTAGGTGCAGTATTATCTTTTCAACTAAGCCTTCCCAAGAACTTGTTCCCCACAGCCCCTGCTTCAGGACGCAAAATTTGGCTCAGAGAGGAGTGAGACTTTGATGTGTAGAGGAGGCTTTGACTCAGCCATACTCTGGGGCTCTGACTAGATCCCAAAGCTGCTCACACCTCTGGGCAGACCAGTGTGCCTTCCAGCATGGCTCCAGGATGCACCCATGGGAGAGCAGCTCCTCTAGGAGCTGGCATGCTTTTTTTGCCATAAGGGAAAACAACCCAAGGGCAAATCCATCAGGAAAAGGCAGCATTATTTCCAGATATATTTTGTCCAAGTCTGTGTGGAGTGAATTTTTCCAGCATAAGATTAAATGGCACATTAGTTAAATAAATGGGGATCTGGGGATTGCCTGATTTTTAGGAGATGCAAACAAGATGAAGCAGTAAATAGGGTTAGGTTCAGGAAAATTTCTAAGCCTTTATCTTGTCTCAATTCCTGAACAAATCCATGAATTATGTCCTGTTTAAGGGAAAATCCTTCCCCAGTGACCAGCCCTGAATTTTTAGGATTAATGTTAGCCCTAATTTTCAGTTGTCACTTGCTGGGAAATATCATCCCTCCATATTTCATAAATACAGGCTGAATTTTGAAATCCCTGAAAAATGAAAACATTCTCAGATTTTCATAACATCCAGGAATGGCTCATGAAGAGCAGTAACTTCAGCAGAAGGTAGGATGGCCTCGCTCACAGCTGGCTTGCTGTTCATCCAGCAAAAGCTGTCCTACAGACAGGGAATAAATTGTGCAATGTGCCCTGTTTCTTGACATCCTGATAATGAAAACCTAATTAGTGCAAAAGTGTAGTTTGTTGGATCAGCTGGTTCAACAAACACCTTCCCCTCAATTTTACTTGAAACCGGGATCAGGAGTGAGGATGAGAAACTCTCTCTGCTGCATTTCCCACTGGCGCAAGAAAATATACAGCCACATCTCTGCGTTAAGGCTGTTGCCAGCTCCTTTCTGCAAAGTACCTAAACAGCAGCTGTGCATCCCAGCTGTGAAGCCAGCTTTAACATACTCCAGGATGTTCAGGAGTGGTTGGGACCTGGGGGTTTTGACATGTCTAGCTCTAGGTCCTGCAAGATCCTCCCATGCCCTATGATCATCAAGGTTTTGATTTAAGTCTCTGTATAATGTCTCCTAAGCAAGGATGGAAGATAGAACATTGTCCTTTTTAATGAGTGATGGGGTTCAAATTAATATTCAGAGTATGAAAAGGAAGGACTCTTGAAAGAGTGTCTCATTATTTCTGATGTCAAATGCTTTACAGGGAAACCCAAGATCAGAGAAGATTTGGGGGGAGTGAGTGTGAAGTTGGGTTTGTGAATGAAACTGGGACCTTCATCAGTGGTCTCAGTCTGGAGGTGATTAGCTGAGAGTGCACAGTGATCTATCTGGGCTTTGATTAATTTGTTAATGAGCTTATGCTAGCCGACACTATATCCATCTCACATATCACCCTTGCTATGTGTCACTATTCCTTGAAATTTAAATCAAGCAGAGATGCATTTTAACCTAATTTTGGACTTGTGGTGACACCTGTGGAAACAGTTAATTATTGTTGATTTTCACTGAAATTCTGGGCTGATTCAAAGCTCAGAGCTTTTTCCTTGACAACCTGCCAAAAGGGCCATAGCTTGATCCCTTGTATGAACCTTCCTGTTTTCCATTTGCAGCCATGTTTTGAGTTTTGCTGACCACAAATGCAGCATCTAACTTCTTTTGCACCCAAGGACAAGATGCATCTGTGCCCTGATCCTGCATACATTAATCATACCTCGCCAACTTTGCTCATTAAATATTTGTACTGATTTCAGTGAGACTAATAACATGCAATGCAGTAGAGATAATAATGTTGAAATGTTTGGGACCTTAAATTGCATCTCTAAAATACCTTATTTCCCCAGAGATTTTTGAAACTAAAAGATCAACTTTTTGAATGCTGCACACTGTGTAGATAGAGGCAAAAGCCCTCATGTTCACAAAGGGGTGTAATTTTTGCAGACAAAAGCAATTTAAACTAAAATTGATCCAACTATACAGAAAATTACTGGGTCATAATTTAGCAAATAAGAAGGACGAGTTCACTCCATGGGCATTTGCAGTGGATAATAAATAAGATTTAGCTGAAATATTCTGACCAGAGGGTTGTTTTCTGTGGTTTCTCTCAATCACAACTGAGGCATTAGGCAAAAATCTTTTAGTTCAGAGTTTCAGGAAGATGAAACTCAGGTCCAGGTGATGATTCAAAAACCATGTATCTGGATAAGAAAAGGAGTTGTAGTGTCAGCCTATGAATAAAATTCTGGCTGAAGTTCAAAAACTCCAGGAAACAACAAGTATTCTTTATACATACTATGGTGATCATGTAACACTCATACAAAACAGACATAGCTAGAAACATTTCAAGGTTTTAAAGCTGCTTTTCTTCTGGAGGAAAATGACACTGCTGTTGCAGTGGGTCAGAATGCTGCCTGCATGACAAATGGGCAAAAGGGGGACAGGGGTTCTACTCTCAAAAAGGCTTGTGGGAGAGGCTCCGCTGTCTGTCAGCCAAAACCCTGAACTTCCTGATTTTATTTTGCATCCTAGTGAAAACAATTTGCAAAATCTCAAACTGTTTCACAAAAAGGAAGTGGAGGTTTCTGATAAGCTGCAGCTTCTTTTATTGTTCACAATATTAAGAAAAGCCGTATATTGTGAAAAAGTTCACAGATTGAAAATGTTTGCCACATTTTAGTCTACATTCATCCTGGAAACTTCTTAAATAACTTTTACCTGTGTTTGAGGATTCCTGAGGTCTGAGTGGTGAATTGTAATGCAAAATATAAAGCCAGGATTTCACGAGTAATGAATTTGGGTTTATATGAACTATTCCATGCTTGCTGCAAAGAGAGAGACAGATCTGTCTGAGAGACAGATCTTTTCATAAAATGAGGCTTGGTTATATTCAGTTTAGGAAGGTGTGGTATGTCCTGAGTTAGACACCAGCTGAGCAGTGCTTTGGGACTCTGCTGACCTATGGGATCATGTGGATGTGGCCCTTTCTCCACAGCTCCATCTCACCTTCTTAAGTCAGAGTGGGATGGTAGGCCTGCAGGGGCACAGCATGAATTAAGTTGTTTAAACACTGCAAACTGCAACAGAACATGTTGGGTTTGAGTAAAGGCTGTGCTTTCAGGAGTGGATTAAATATTGCTCCAGAACCTCCTGTCTGAAGGAGGAACTGGGGCCAGCAAGACACATTTACAAGACCTACATCAAGATTTTAGATAATAATTTCGAGATATATCAATTGTTCTAGGATTATAAATCCCTGTTTGTAAAAATGGCTTAAGATCTTCTAGGACACCAAGCAGCTAAGTGGTTAAAATTGCTATCTATCCTCTGAAAACTGTCTATAGTGTTAGTTTAAACGAATCTGGTTTATTTTACTGGGAACCAGTTGAGTCAAAAACCACATGTCAGCTAGTAAATGTTCTGCCCTGATGTTTTTCTTTGTTGATGGACAGCATTCAGCTGCAGATGGCATGTCAGCATAAGATTCTTTTCACAGGCTCTGTAAGGGAAAGGCAAAGGAGGAATCTAAGGTTTCACCCAAAAGGGTTGTTCTGCCATGAGGCCTGTGAAGAGATTCACCGGTGTAGAGACACGAGGTTATATTAGCTCTGAGCTCAAGGTCTTTCAGATCTTGTAGGATGTGAACTTGGATGTTTTACACCTCAGTTGGGTAAGTCGACAGCCGGCACTGTTTGTGAGCATTAACTCTCAAAGACTACCAAAAACCAGTCAATTAAATGCAGAGATAAGAACGCTGACATCTTGAGATCCTAGGCTGGTCATACGGGTTTGTATATGAACATTAGGTTGGACATCAGGAAGAATTTCTTCACTGAAAGGCTGGTCAGGCATTGGAAGGGGTTGGTGGAGTCCCCATCCCTGGAAGTATCCAAGGAATAACTGGATGTGGCACTCAGGGCTCTGGTGTTGTTGGAAGGTGGGGATTGGTCACAGGTTAGACTTGATGATGATGATGATGATTAGCCTGCTTGAGTTGTGTTCCTCAAACCACTGCTAAACTTGTGAATTCTCTTATTAAGGTCAAAATGTAGCAACAGCTGAAAAACAGGTACCTTGGAAACATATGGCAAATGCTGATAGTTCTATTCTAACTCTCTCAGTAAGTAAATGCAACCTGGCAAGAGTTTGTAATTGCAAACACTGCCCAAAAGGGTTTATCTATAAAGTATTGATTGGCAAGAGGTATAAAAGGAGTAGATATAATGGTTAGCTTTAGGAAGCAGGTATTATAGCAATACACGCTTATGGTTCTTCAGCTGGTCAGCTGGGTGAAGGGAACAGCTTGAAGGACCACTGATGTTCTTCTTCTGCGGGTGAACTCCCCAAACTCAGACCTACACAATAAAGTCTACAGAAGAACTTTAAAATATCAGCATCAAAAGTAAAAAATCTTTCTAGACATAGGTTTCTTTCATATGGATGGATGTGTGTTGTGAAACATCTTTTGTTACAGTGTATGACTTGTAAATATGGAACCTGACCTCATGGAAGTAGTGAGATAAAAAAGGAGGCTGACTTTGATTTCAGCAGCCTTTGGACCTAACCATTAGATGATACTAATCTATCTGTGCATTTGTATTGGGTTAATGTAAAATTTTTACTTCAGTAGTCAGAGAGGATTTTTTTCCTTGGAGCTTTCTGTTTTAATTTTCTTAAATATTTTTCACTGTATTTGAGTTTGGAAGAAAGGCTGCCTTGGCAGCTCAGACATCAAGGTGATGATGTGAAGGCTTTGTATTTAAAGTGTATCTTGTGCTAGGTTTTGAGTTTGGGGTTTGGTTGTTTCTGGATGCTTTGCTGTCTCACCAGGTGGATGCTCAAAAGTGATGGATAAAATTCAGCTGTGTAAGGATAGGGTAAGGAAGGTCAAGGTGAAGCTGGAGCTGAACTTGTCAAGGGAGACAAACAACAAAAGAAGGGCTTCTACAGGTATGCCAGACAGAAAAGGAAGTTCAAAATTAGGTGCAACTTCCCTGATAAACAAGGCTGGAAAACCAGTAACAAGGGATGAGGAGGAGGCTAAGCAATTATTTTGCCTCAGTCTTCACTTGTGACCTCTCTTCCCACACCTCTGGAGTGGATGGACAGCAGGATGAGGACTGGGGAAGTACACTCTTTCTCATTGTAAGTGAAGATCAGGCTCATGACCACCTGACAAACCTGAACATACGTAAATCTATGGGACTCCATGAGATGTGTCCCAGAGTCCTGATGGAATTAACTGACTGAGTTGCTAAGACACATTCTGGGATATTGTAAAAGTTCTTTCAGTCAAGGGAAGCCCCAGGAGACTGAAAAGGGGAAACTTTGTACCTGTGGAGTCCCTTGTGTCCTTGAAGGAATTCCCAACTGCCTTGCCCTGGAAAAGCAATGATTAAAGATACCCCTTCCAGGTGTAGCAAAGTTTTTTCCCCTATAGCTCCTTGCAAACATTCCGCAATCTGCTCCCTGGGTTTCCTAATGTCCATCACTCCCCCGTGGTGTCCCCTTTCCCTGGTCCCCCACTGGCTGTGGGGCCTGGTGTCCAGTTTCTCTCTTCCCTATGGTCACTTGCCCCTGCCCTCCCCCCCTGTATTTCCCACGAATCTGAGACACTATATAACTGAGAAAAATCACATGATCCACCCTTTTCAGTGCATGGATTCCCTTTGGCAGATGGAATAAACTTTGCTGGAACTTATCCAGTGGCTGAGGGCCTTCTGCCTCTCCTTGCTTGAGCTAGCTGGTAATGTCTGTGGATCTGTGGGTTTGATTGCTTACCTGAATTCTTCTCAAGCAGTTTCTCCACTGGAGAGGCTGACTGAGATCTAATTAGGCTGTAGCTACACTCTGAAAAAGACACACTGTTACATGTACCCATCTTTAAAAAGATAGAAAGGAAGACCCTGAGAATCACTGCCCTGTCCGCTTTGCCTCTGTGTCTGAGAATATTATGGGACAGATCTTCCTGGAAGTTTTTCTGAGGCACATGAAGGGCAGGGAGGTGATTTGGGACAGCTAACATGGTTTCAGTAAGGGCAAATCCTGCCTGACCAACCCGCTGGCCTCCTATGATAGAGTAACTCCATCAGTGGGCAAAAGATGTCATCCCTCTGGACTTCTCTAAGGCCTCTGACATAGTCCCCCATGAAACTCTTCTATCTAAATTGGAGAGAGATGGGATCACCATTCTGTGATTCTATTCTGTGATTCCATTCTATAATTCTAAGCTGAGACCTCGTTGGTTCCATGAAGAGGACATGCCCCATTGTCTACATGTTGGCTAAAAACCTATTGACCTACAACTCTTGCAAATATCTCTTCCTCTTTGCTGCCATTAGCCTGTGCTTAGGATTAACTGGAAAAATACTTGAAGCACCTTCCTGTTATTTCTAGTATTCAGATTTTGATGGAACTGGGCAGTTAATAAATGTATGAACTTAGCAATAAAATCAAAAGACACTGAAAGTTTGCAAGCCTTGAAGAAGGATATGATTTGGAAAGTGTTTTGACAAAGAGATGATCAAACTGATTCTTGCCTGGACAAAAAGTGTTCTTGTGGTGCACATTTCACATGGAAAACAGTGAGGGTATCCGAGCTACCTGGCCCTGGAGCCGCACTGATGCTCACAGTCTGTCGAGCTGCTCACATCCAAGAAGCACCACCTTGCTGCTCATTGGTCAAGTCATATTCTAAATCTGAAATTTGCTGGATAAGGCAGGTTTAAGACAAAAGCATCTCTCTGACAATATGCACCAGATTTGGCAGAAAATACCTCTGGCCAAATACAAAGAAAAAGCAAAATCCTCCATTTGGAAACTAAATACTCCAAATCTTCATTTGGCAAAGATCTTTAATACTTAAATTTACTTCCACTTATGTTTATTTTAACAAAATCATTTCAGGTTGGGCAAAATGACCCAATTTGATGTTTCCTTCCGGTATTTCATTTCTGAGCAGCTCAAATATCATTATCTGAGAAAGGATTTTTTTAATACACTGAAACAGAAGTCATACTCTCAGAGCTCTCTTCCAGTTAAACATCTGTAATTCATATCAGCACTAACAAAGTCAGGAAGTTCTTACTGTGTCTGAAGAACCTGTGCATTTCTCAGTAATTCTTCCTGAGAAGAAATCCCTTGTAAAGAAGTTACCAGCCTCAAAACTGCACTACTCATCCTTTTCACTTACTTGTCAGAACATGATGGCATAAAACCCAGCATTCAAACCTTTGCAGACAGTGAGAGATCTCAAGACATCTTCCTGAGGCCAAGCAGAGGCTAAGAACTTTGCCAAGTGTCAGAGCAGAGGACTATGTATCTGTATTCATTATGGCATGGAGCAGGAGGTGGGGAGCACTGGTTATCCCAGTCTGATTCCTCCCTGAAGTGGTAGCAGAGGGGCTGCTCTGGCAGTGCTGGGTTTTCTGCAGCCACCCAGGTAGAAATCCCCCATCATTCTGTGGAATGACACGGTTTGGGAAGGCACATCTGGAGTTTTGTTACATACTAAATCAAGGCTGTGGCAGGTGTGTAAAGCTGAGATTTCAGAGCCATTCAGACAGCTAATATCTGTGGCAGTTGTTTATGCAAAGGAGTGACTGCTGAAATGAGGTCTGGAATGATTTGTTTTGGTTTTCAAACCCCCTTCTCTGGATTCCTGCAATATTTGTGCAGCCATGAGGGAACAACCTAGTAGAATTTTCTGAGACGTGTCATCTCCCTACAGGAACATTGCTCTACAAATTCTTCTCTGACAGCAGAAATGCTCTCTGTTTCTTCCCAAAACCAAGTCACTCCATCATGCTCTTCAAGACCCAGGAAAAAATTGCAAAGGTACGGAAATATTTTGAGGCAGAATTCCAGTAACGTATTCGTTTCAGAAATGAAATTATATATTTGCAGAGTGAGCAGGCCATAGTCAGGCCAACCCTCAGACACACTCCCAATTCCATTCCCTAATGACACTTCAGTTATTCTGTGTGTTCTGCAGTGGCAGAAGCATTCTTGTGGTCATTTTAAAAGCCAAGCAGACCAAGATAATGTCCTAGAGGCTGATAATCCTCTCTAGGAAGAGTTCTCAACTCATATGGTGGTTGTTTGTTTTCAAGGAACATGAATTGGGGCTAAGGGAGATTTTGAAGATTATTCTAATTAGAGGTCATGTCTGAGGATTGCTCTGGCAGCTGCCTGGAGGCATTTGCTTTCCTGAAGGCATCTGCATTTTCTGTGTTTTCCTTTTAAGAAAAAACAACTGAGACCAGCACAAACCAGTGACATTTGTGCTTTCCAGAGACTGGGCCTGTGTCTGTGTCAGCAATGCTGCACAAACTATGACAAGCTCTTGGCTTTACCAGTGTGGTCCTTACAAACTTGGAGAGTGAATGTCACTGTAAAGACAAGTACAGCTGTGAAAGGAGAGGGCAGACTAGGAACACCACAATCTAATAGTCTTACATGCTCCTTTCCATCACCCCAGCTTGTTTCTCCTTCCACAGCAATAGCAGCTGCTCCTGTATGATTGCTTTGCTCTCTCTGTTCCCCTTGCTGCCTTAATGTGTGAGACCTACAAAGGATGAACCATTAGCTATGCTAAACTGATGGATAGGAAGAAAACTGATTATTTCGAAAACTGTTACAGTGCAAAAAACTATTGCTGGGTGACATCCTCAGAGCAGGCACATGTTACACTGACCAAGGCATACCTGAACAGGTCTGTGCTGGAAACTATCTGTAGGATCATGCCTCAGTGCTGATGTGCAGAAGAGAGGTGTGGATGTCCAGGATGAGCTGCTCAGAAATGCCCTCTTTGTTAACAGCCTTCACTTCTGTAACCTACTTGTATTGCACTCTGTGGGCATTAACAAACTGAGTATTAGAAAATTCAAGAGGTAAAGACCACTGTCCCTGCTCTAAACTGAAGCTGTAAAAGCAGACTGAAGTGTACATCAGTCACTTCCTGATACAGAAGTTCCCTGTCCTTAATTTTGTAATCACCTCGGGAATACCATTCACTCTGTGAAAGTGTGTGATCATTTGGGAAAAGAAAAGCTATTGAAGACTTACTGCCAATGTTGGCTTCATTACAAATGAAGAAAGGAACCTGTCAAATAACCGGTTGTGTTTTCAGATGTACCACATGTGGCCGGGGCTGTGTTAGAAAACATGATCCATCCCATGTAAATCATGAGCCACTGAACAAAATCTTATTTGTAAATTTGAATATTGGCAGCCAGCTTTCAAATTCTATATCTTGAAAATAGTTTTGTGATACTTTGAGCAAACACAGAAATGCAGTGGGACTCTGCCAGGTGCCCTGGACCTTGCCAAACTTTGACTCAAACCATCTTTTTCTGCATAAACTAGGAGAAAAAACAGAGTAAGGACCCCAGACTTGGCTTGAAATACACATGAAGCAAAATTTGGTCCTAGGAAAATTTATTCCAAACAATATAATCTGTTAGGCTGACCATATATTGTAATTCTATGAGTCACTCAATCACTTTTGTAAATTACTACTGTTGATTTTCCCCATTTTGAGAACACAAAAAAGAGAGAAACCCCAGAACTGAATTGAATCACAGTTTTTATTTGCGGGTTTTGAAAAAGCTCGTAACTCATTAGGCCTCTTTTTGTGGGCAAAAAGCTTAAGCAAAAAGGCTTCAAGCCAGAATACCATGTCCTGAGATAGCAGGACCTCTAAGGAAACTCTTTTTTATTTAGTGTTCTGAGAGAATACAGAAAATTCAAACTGAAAGAAGGGAAATTTAGGTCAGATACAGGGAAGAAACTCTTCTCTGTGAGGATGATCAGGGCCTGGCACAGGTTGCCCAGAGGGACTTTGGCTGCCCCATCCTGGAAGGGTTCCAGGCCAGGCTGGTTTGGAGAAACCTGGTCTAGTGGAAGGTGTCCCTGCCCATGGCAGGGGGAGGAACTGGATGAGCTTTAAGGTTCTTTCCAACCTGAACCATTCTGTGTTTCTGATTCTGATTCGAAGGCAGTGATTTCACCACCCACCTGCCATTGCAGGCCTTTCACGAAGGTTTGGTTTTACTCTGGAAAGGAACACAGGCAAATTTTTATTCTTCAATGAGTTGTCATCCTCTGGGCAGAGCTAATCATCAACAGGAGGATTAATATTGGCAAGCCAGCACTGAGCCATGAAAGTGTCTCCATCCCCAGCTTCAGGGATGAAAAGGGTCCTTCCTGAACACTAGATCACTTTCTAAAAATACAATTGAAATAGAGATCAGTGCTTTTTTCAGAGAGGCCTGTGATCTTGGATTCAGATTGCAGTGGGAAAGGTATAAGAATGCTGGGTTGTCACCCAAATTGCACTTGCATGTCAACCTAAGCAAATTGTTTTTTTTCTCTCCGTGCTGGTATTTATGTATGGAACTCTTGAAAGGTGCTAAAGTTTTCTGTTTATATGCAAAACTCATTTATTCCAAACTCCAAATAATCTAATTTTAGAGATTTTTATTGAGCATAATTTTAAAGAAGCATTGCACAAATTTCAGCCATGAGGGGATTATTTCCAAAATGCATCCAGTAGCACCTAGAGGCTCCAGTGACACTTGCTGAAAGAGGCCAGTTTTCTTTAGTGTATGGTGGTAGGGCTGGGTTTAAGACCCTGTAAGCTGGGAGATTTGTTTCCTTCAGTCATTATTTCTGGTGTTTCTCTGATTTTGCGTTTATCTGGGACAATTTGGAGAGTTTTTGAATAATGAAGTAACTAAAAATATATCTTGAAATATCTTAAGCTGACTTGATAGGCTTTTTATTTAACAAACTGCTTAAACAGGTAATTGAGTAAGTTATCTACTGCAAGTTTCTTCCCCTTTCCTTTGGAGAATATCACTATGGCCAAGGGCAAGGAGCTCAATGAACCACTGTTTGTCCTCTCCTGGTAATGCCTTGACCTCCAGATAAAAAAGTATTTGTTTTATATTACAGAAATTCTTTTTATTGTCAGACTTTGATGTTGCCAGGATAAATATTTAGTTCCTGGTAAACCTTCCAAGACCTGCAGACAAATGTGCTTTTATGTCTTTTTGCATGTGTAATGGAGTTTGTATAATAAACGCAGTTTATATTCTACTACCGTGGTGGAAGTGGCAATGATAACAACAGCAAGGCAGCCAAAATGTCACTTTTTACCTGTTTTCAGTGTCAGTCTTCCTCTCTCAGGCAGTAGGAGTTTGCCTGATGCTATGAAGTCCCACAAGGCACAGAGAAACCATCCCCAAAAAACCTTTATTAATCACTTTGAGATAAAGCTGAATTGAATAACTAAGCTTTTCATCTGACATGAAAAGACCAGAAGCTACATTTGAGACAAAAGCTAAAAGTTTAACAAGTTACATTGATCAAAGGGTTTCCAAAGGAACATTCAATTATATCTGCAACACCTAAATAGAAGGGTTATTCTTTTACTTATTTATTTTGTGATAGAGGGTTATTAGGTCTTGTTATCTCTCTTCACTTGAATGCATTCTGCTGAAACCCTCAGCAAAACACCATGCTTTGTGAACAACAAAGTGACAAGTGAAAAAGAAAGATAAAAATTAGTTCAAGGATAAAAAAGAGTGTATATTTTGCAGTCAGAATCTCCAGATGTAAGCATTGATGCATTCAGATGAAGAGAACAGATCTTGATTATGATGCTACTCTGCCTTGCTGCACTGAGTGCCTGGCTGTGATCTTGCTGCAGACAACTAAAATGGCTTCAGAACTCTGAATTTGGGAAAAAAACCTCCAAACAGTGCAGACCATACAAAAAAAATCTTACTGCTTCTGGAATCATCACGTGCATCAGATTAAAACTAAGAAGGTTGTGACTGCTGGAGCAAAACTGACAAGGGGAAACTGGGAATCATAGACATGGGAAGCTGAGATTTTCCTTTCTGGGAAGATGCTGTATCCAGATGCCAGGTTAGGGTTTAAAGTTACTGAGCATTTTGTGGTGAAAAGGCTCTCGAGTTTTACAGCCCTTGGTCATAATCCTTTTCCTACCTCCAACCACATCTTTTTTTTTCTTGGACTCATCAATCACATTTTTTTACTCTTAGAGCCTGATGCAAAGCCCAGGAAAATCAATGGAAAATTTTCTATTGAGTTAGCTGATCTGTGGTTTAGGCCCCAATAAGCATTTAGTCTTTGACTCAGATGATGCTTGCATGTTTTGCTAGCACAAATGTGAGAGCAATTCCTTCCCTACATAAAGATATAAATCTTAAGCTTGTTCTTTTTCTCCTTCCTTTGAAGTCTGAAAAGCAAAAAAGAAATCTCTTCCTCCAAACTAGAGGGTTCATATTCTGCTTTGCAGAGCCAAGTCTTCTCAAACAACAGAGTTTGGAGCAGTGGCACAAGCACACACACATCACCCACAGCAATTCTACAGCTGTTTTCTACCAGCCCTTGTGACTTCCTTGGACTCCTCCAAGTGCTGGAACACTTAAGCAAGGCCAACACAGCTGGTGAAGGGTCTGGAGCACAAGTCTTATGAGGAGCAACTGAAGGAGGGCTGGGGTGCCTCAGCCTGAAGAAAAGGAGGCTCAGGGGAACCTTCTCACACTCCAAAACTCCCTGACAGGAGGGTGCAGCCAGGTGGGGGCGGGGCTCTGCTCCCACCAAACGAGGGACAGGACAAGAGTAAACAGCTTTGAGCTGTGCTAGGGAAAGTTTAGATTAGACATTAGGGATTTTTTTATTACTGAAAGAGTGGTCAGATACTGCCACAGGCTGCCCAGGGCAGTGGTAGAATCACCAGTCCTAGGAATGATCAGAAAATATTTAAATATGGCACTTGGGGACATGGTTCAGTGGTGGACTTGGCAGTGCTGGGTCAAGGGTTGGATTCAATGATCTTAGACATCTTTTCCAACCTAATTTATTCCATGGGTCTTTCCTGGAGGCTGAAATCCTCCAGGTGGTGGTCCTCTTCCACTGCCAGCAGTGCAGAAGCATCCAAGATATTCAGAGAACCTCTCCTGCTGTATGTGTAAGAGCAAATGTTCCACAGGGCACAAATACTGACTTGTTACTATTTTTGGTGCTAGGTGAGGATAGCAGGTTCCTTGGGCCAAAACATTCCTCCAAAGCTCTATGACATTTCATGGAGCAAGAGAATGCTCCCCATAGCACATTGTCCTTGCTTGAGGAGGACACTGCACCCTGTGAGATGATAAGCTCTCATGGTTTGGACTGTCCTCTCTGCACACTGTAGGCCATGGCAGGTTCAAATATCACCCTTCAGATCACACATAGGGACAGCACCGTGGTTGCTGCCGTCAGCATGGAAGGAGATGACGTTGAGGAAATGGGAATAATGGCTGCATAACAGGGAAAAATGCTGCTCACTGCATTGATAGTTACCCCTGATTTAACTATCGAAAGAAGAAGGAGAAGCCATGAAGACATTAAACCTCTTATCATCCTGACAGAGTGAAATTGAAAAGAAAAAAAACCCCAAGTTATTTGGCAGCGAATGAGTTCATTACTTTTAAAATGGTGTGTGTTTGAATGCGATAGGAAAAGCAGTATTTGTCAGTGTTTGCCACATCAAAAGACAAATTAATCCTTTGAAGAAAAGTAGCTTTTAAAAATCTCCCTCATTAAACAATCTATCAGGAAACTGAGTTGTGGAGCCACACTGGTTCCTGTGCAGGAAAAGGACCTACAGGTGACACAGGTCTAGGTATGACTGCCCTCCTGTGTCAGGGTTTTATGCCTGAGCCTTACAAACCATGATGCAGGATCTACTTACAGGCTGTGTTTTCCCTTCCAGCTCTATCTTAACTCTTCTCCTGCTACAGCACCCACAGGACTTAGGGAGTAGATGCTTGCTGAGTGGTGTGAGACATTTTGATGGCTTCCTCCCACCCCACCACTTCCCCATCCCAGTCACACCAGACTTCTCATGTCTCTGCCAGCCTCTCTCTTTGGCAGCTGGTCAGAAATCACTGTTGGTGACTGTATGTATTCTTTGAAAGACTTCAGTGAGTCATGTGTTGCAAAAAGCTCTCAATTTCCTCTAATAATCATGTTCCACAAGACTAATATAATTTTCTGTCATGGAAACTGGTGTTCTGGTTTCAGGTTTTTTTTAGCTAGGATGCTCTGTTTTTCCAATCTGCTGCTTCCTGTGAGATGCCTTCTCCTCTCTGGAGCATTCCTGTGAAAGACAGACTTTGAGCTGCAGTGGCATGACACCTTCTGTCACACTAAAAATTAAATACACGAGTGGCATCTCTCCACATGGGAAAGTAACATCAGATACTGTATTAAGAGGAATGATGTAGAAACTGAAGATTTTGCTACCTACTTCCGCTTGCCTCCTGGAGATCTCATAGATACTTCAGATACATCTTTATATGCACCCTGAGCTGTAAGAGGTGAAAGTGTTCTTTCTAATATAAAATCAAGTTGTGCCCCTGGCACAAGTTGAGCCCTTTTTCTCCTGTCCCATCACTTGTTACTAGGGAGCAAACAAATGCCCCAGAGCCTTTGGTGATGCTGGGACACCCTACTGAATCAAAGTTTGTGTCCCTGCTGGAGACATGTGTCCTCTGCTCAGACAGGCACAGAGCAACCTCTTATAGCTCAGGGTGTCCTCACCCCTTGTTTGGCTCTATATGACATTTGTCTGTAATTAGCAGTTGGGTTTCAGATGATGAATGAACAGCTTTTTGTCCAAAGGGCCAGCTCATTGCTCACAGCTCAGAGATACTACTGGGTTGCTTTTCAGGCCCAACTCTAAAACTTGGCAAAGATAAAAATATTCATTGTTCATCAGCTAAGCTTCCTTTTAGGTTGGAGGACAGGCAGTGGCTTCTCTTCCCATTTTACACATGTGTGAACAGGATGCACTGGAAATGGGAAAGGCAGAATTGGATCTCAAACCCATAAATGGCAGGCTTCAACTTCCAGACAGCTTTGCCAAGCATGAATAACAGGATAAGACCACCCTTTCAGAAGAACTGCTGGGAGAAACAGATTTATTGGTTTTCTTAAGATAAGGTTGCCAACATGTTAAATCAGCTTTCCTTCTTTTGAGTGGGGGCTATTAGAAAAAAACACGGTCAAAACTGAAGCGTGTCCCCTTCCCCTATTTCTCACTTACTATGCATTGGAATGGCATAGGAAAAAAAAAACAAAAAAAACCCTAAAAAACCAAACCAAAACAAAACAAAACAAAAATACAAAACCAACCAACCAACCAACCACTCCCCCCCAAAAAAAACCAACACCAACAAACAAAAAACCCAACCCCCCCACACACACCAACAAAAACCCCAAAAAACCACACAAACAAACAAACAAACAAAAAACCCCAGAGTTAGTGTCTCCAGCCTAGAAAGCCTGGGAAGCCTTGCAGCAATCCCAGCCCTGGCAGTGCCAGAGGAGATTTGGGCACTGTGTTTTTCCTGAGTCTATCCAGGCACATGCACGGTTCTGCAGGAGCTCAGCAAAGTGTCTGGTTTCTGGGGTTTGAAATATTCTTCCCCTACTGCCAAGGAACAGCCCTTTGAAGAGGCTCTGAAACCCAAGTAGAGCAAAAGGGGGGACATTTACTTTAAAGTACAATAATGTTTTGGTTACAGACATTAATCCCCAAGCCCTGTCCCAGCAGGGTGTCTCAAGAAAAAGTGCTTTTGGAGCAGGGCTGGTCGCAAGTGTGACGCATGCAAAAGGCTCCCAGGGAAATGCTCTCACATTTTTTTCATACAAAGATATCTTAAAAAGCAAGAGTGAGATGTCCTCAGTAGGAAATACATCCTAACAGATGTGTAATGTCACTAAAACTGACTCTAATATAATCTAAGCTGCAGTTTGGCATATTAATGCTTTGTTTATTTTTATTAGCATTACTTAATTGATGCAGCTTCTAGAAAGGTTAGTCCAGAGGGCAGATGTCTGTGTATAGACAAAGTGTTTATGCTGGGACAACTAATCAGAAAGGTGCAGCTTTTCTATGAAATTTCAATTAGAAAATTAAACCTTGTAAGCACAGGCAACTGGGATCTGCTGTTC
Organism: Cisticola juncidis; assembly: GCA_013400215.1. Taxonomy (NCBI): domain Eukaryota; kingdom Metazoa; phylum Chordata; class Aves; order Passeriformes; family Cisticolidae; genus Cisticola; species Cisticola juncidis. The sequence continues at coordinate 21,507 of VXBR01002261.1, read as the reverse complement.
AGTCCACATGGCAAATTAGAATGAGTCACAAAAGCCCTTCTTCCACAAACCATGCTTTGGGTTGGATATCCTAGTCACACTTGAGCTCTTCTGGGATGAACTCTGTGTCAATGGTGTGAGAGGAGGGCTGGCAGTGAAATGGGGTGCAGAAAGTGCTGGGGAGCCAGGAAAGAACAGCGGATACTGGCAAAGGGATGGGTGCCTGGAGTTTTGGGTTATTGGGACTGTCTTGGTTTGAAAGACAGGTATCTGCTAGGAAGGGGGCAGGACCTCCCTAGAGATGGAGAATTCGAATCCCCTCCCTCCAAATTATTCTAATTTAGAAAATTAAAGGGGCTTTCAGGTAGAGGTATGGGGATAGGAGTAACAGTTCTTTACTAGTATATATAACAAAATAACAAGCAAACAACAGCATTGATAATAAATAGAACCAAGAACCTTGACGGATTTCTTTCACAAAAAGCCTGGGGCAGTTTGATCTCCGTGCCCCTGCAGGACTCCGAGAGGCTGAGCTGGAAGGGAGGAAAGTCCCGGGCTGGTGGATGAGATGAGGAGCTCTGCGCTGGTTGCTGGAGCAGCAGGGGTGTCCCGGCAGAGCTGGGCAGTGCTGGGCTACAGAGTAGCAGGAGAGCCTCAAAGCTCTGAAGAAGCAGCAGCGGTGGGGGGTGGGCTGGAGAAAGCGAGCTCAGGATTCCCAGGTACAGGAGCAGATGATGAGAGATTTCCCAGGACCAGGCAGAGGCAGAGTGATGGCCGTGAACTATTCCTGCAGCAAGGGGCAGCTTGACTGTCTTCCTCAATGCTGAGAGCAAGAGTGAGCCCCTGCTCCCCCACAACTCTGTCTTTTTACCTTTCCCAAAGCTCGTGTTATCTCTCCCCTCTGAGGGACACTCACAGAGACTCAAAAACAATAGGTGTAGCCTTGTGCTGCCATGTCCTTCAACTACTCCCTTTGTTCTGGCTAAGTACTGTCATTAAATTTTCTTAGAAACTTATGGGAAAAAAACCTGTAAGTGAAAAAGAGGCAAATCTAACCCCCAAGAGGGACCTACGATTTTAGGGATGAATGTAGCTGATGCATGGCTCTGTGATGAGGCTACACAGGGATGAAGAGACTTGGTTGAATGTTCACACTGGAAAGAAACAGTAGAACTACTCTTAAATACAGGTCAGACTGGCTTTTCCCATCCACTGGTCTCTTCTGGAAATAGAATTCAAAATAAAATGTGCTGAAGGCACTTGAATTAGATCCAGACCCAGATGACTTGCTTTGCCAAGTATGTATAGCAGAGTCCAGACCCATTAGAGTCTGAGGTGGCTGCTCATTAAATTAGATACTCAACTAGGGACCACTGCTAGTTTCCTCAGAGGTTTCATTGTCCCTCTGAGGGGACAATGAACGGAATGAGGTCTGAACGGATAACACCTGCTCCAATCAGAGCTGTGGGAGACACCCTGAGCTTGCGGATCCTTTCTCCAAGTCCTGGGAAAAGCCCCCCATGCTGGTGATGGAGGAGCACAACCCTGATTTTGGCTACTTTTAGAGTGGCTTTCTCCTCTGCAGTGTCCCTGGGATCTGGGAAATGCCACAGCTATACCACATCTTCCCCTGTAAGCTGGGAGAGGAGGCAGTAACTCAGTTACAAGGGAAGGAAGAAGTCTAAGCTCTGGTTGTGTCATTACATTGTCTGAAGGAAAAGGCAGCTATTGTCCATTCTCAAGAGATTTTCCATTTTCTTTTACTGAGAACAGGGGGAAAGCAGTGAGGCCTCGAGGCAGGGCAGCTCAGAAGGGATCTTCTGCTTTCTTTACCCTGCTAAAGGAGCTTTGAAATTTTCCCCACCTGAAGTGCTGCTTTAGCTCAGGAGTTATCAGAGTAACAACCCCTTGTAGCTGAGGGGAAGCTGAGGGGAAGCCAACTGCAGCCTTCCAGGCAGCTGCAAATCCCTCAGTAACTAGGAGTAGAGTTGTGTCTGGGCTGAGCTAGAAAAGAAAAGGCACAAACTTCAGGAGCACACCAACAACCAAGTGAACAAGCAATGGTGCTTGGCTCTTGGAAAGAAATTATTGCCCCCTCCCCCTTCCTGATGCAGCTGCTTCCCAGACTGCCTGGCTGACTGGGTCTCCTTCAAATCACCCAGGACTGAAGGAAGGTCAAGCTCTTGCCCCTCTTTGCTCCTGGCTTCAGTTCACTGTAATAGGACCTGCTTTGGAGAACTGATTTGTTTCTAAGACTATTATCATGGGACTCCAACCATGAGCTACATCATCCACAGATCTAAAGGGGGTCAGGGATAAAAGTGTCCATTTTCTGGGTATTTTACTTCTCTGGCCCTCCTCTCCTGAAGGTCAGCCTGTCAGTCATCCAACTCTTCCACTGCAGTTCCCAAGAAGCAAAATTTCAAACCAAAGGGATGCTCAGACACTCTAACTCCAGTTCTGGTGGCTTAATGGGATGGAGGAACCAGGAAATTGATGTCCTAATTGCTGCACCCTGGGGAGGCAATCTGGGCTGCCTAGAGTCCCCCCTTTTTGGCAGCACAAATAGTGAGAAAAAAAGAAATATATGCCTCTCTAAAAAGGCAGAGGCTGTAGAAAAAATCTCATTTAAGCTATTGCAGAGGTGGTGTTGTGACTCAGTAGCCCAGCTAGTATTTGATTTCAGGGATTACACTGGTTATTCATGGAGAGTACTGGGCATCTCCATCAGCTGGTCATTGGGGGAGAGCTCAGACCTGACATTCACAAGTGACTCTGTGACTTTGTTTCCAAGTTGAAGTTCCTTTGCACTTTAAGATAAGCTCACTTAAGATTCTTGGTGTGCAGCCTGTCAGCAGCTCTGATCCCAAAACCATAAGAAAAATGGACAAAACCAGCAGAGAGTGGAGGTCAGGAAAAATGAGAGACTAAAACACAGAGGGGAAACCTCTGGTCCTATCCTATAAGGAGGAGGTCCCACAGCATACCTGGTATTGGTGTGGCTGATTCATAGACAACCTTAGTTCAGAGGAGATGAGATGTACAGATACAGATTTACTCCTATCACTTAAAATTTTATGTTAATCTCTCCTGTTTAACTGGTCTACCAGGAGCACACAGACTGGTCTTTAGGCATCACCCATGAAAGGCAAAGGCAGATTTTTTTTCTTAAGTATCTCATCATACTGAGCATATTTTCTCATAGCTTTTCCTATCTTTATATGATCTCTGGAGGCAGAGTTAGTACCTTTCCTTAGAAGGATGTTTTGGTTATTTTCTTTGTCTTTCATAGTGACCTCAAAGCAGGCTGGCTTGGTTTCTAAAGTCCCAGATTAATACCCTTTCCCAAATCCTCTGAAAAGTCTGGTGGTTAAGAGGAGGCAAGGTTATTTTCTTTCTTCCATGGGAACATTCACAGCATCATAATCCCCTTTACAGAAAAAGCAGAGCAATCCCAAACACATACAGGAGCTGCACACAGAAGTACATTTCTGCTGTCTTACCATAACTTCTTCATTCTTCACTGTTTGTGACTAAATAAGACTGATTTTGAATATGTGGTCCAAAATCAGTGGCTGAAATCTCCATTCAGAGTAAAATAAAGAATCCTGATGTTTCTGGCTTGACATGAACCAGCTATAAAGAAGGCAGAACTGCTCACCCATGCCTGCAGCCACCCTGGATCCAGAGCTCACAGGAAGATGAATGTCTCATTCATTTCAACTCTGAAGCCTAAAGATGGTATTTTAAGGAGTGACTTTATAGGTAGTCAGCATTTGACACATTGCAAACTGGAAGTAAGTAACTGCTGGTCAATGTAAGGAAGTGTGATAAAATTCTGAATGCTCCAGTTTTACATGCCAGCTCTGGTGCAAAGCTAATTCTTTTGCACATGCAGAGTGTCCCTGTATCATAAAAGTACATCCTTCCATTTGGAGGCAGAACTGTTCATTTGTGGGTATCTCCACTTCTCCTTCTGTTAATTTCCTACTGAGCACCTCAAGCATGGGCAAACCATTCACCAGATGAGGCTGTTTCCATGAAGGTGCATAATTACATTCCCTCCTCTCCTGCCATCAACAGGTGGCAAATGATGCCAGCATCAGTCATAAACATTTGCATTCTCTCCTACAAAGCTCTTAAAAATGAAACTGTCAAGCCTTGCTGGCACCTCTCAGGATAAATGATGCAAATTGAGGGCAGTGTGAGGCAGTCTGTGCCCACTGCGCTACCCACCAGGGCCTTAAGCCCGAGGAATGTCTTTGCAAACATCTGTTGCAGTTTGAGGAGACATGGCAGAAGGGGCGGGAGGGGGGTGGGGGATGGGGATGACGACCCTCTGTAATGGATGATTTTGAATTTTGGGGAAGCTCAGTGGGAGAGAAGAAATAGATTGGGGGAAATCAGTGACAGAGAGGGTGAATATTTTACCTGGCAGTCACTCATCACTAGAGCCAGGTGATTATTAATTATCTCCAAGCATTCACACATTTAGTTTTCTGGCTAGATGGGTCCTGTGCTTAGTCATCTTGGCATATTTAAAGATGAATGAAGAATTAACCAGGATGAAGAGTCATGAGGGAGAAAGAAAAATAACACCAAGAAGATGATTGCTGCCCGTCTGTTATAAAATTTCATTAGATTTGACAGCCTGTACATAAGCAATGGATGAATACTAACTACACTTCATTTGTGTCTGCTTTCACTCATACTACTTAGCTCAGAAAAAGAGCTGGCCAGACAAGCCTTGAGGATGAAAGGAGGTGCTGGATGATTCACTGGATCAGGATGATACTTAGAACAGAGATAGCTTACTTTGCCTAATAAAGGGCATTTTTCACTGGGCACCACTAGAAAGGATAGATGTTGGTCTGTGGAGGTATCCCAGAGGATGCATTTCCTCACAGTCCTGCAGGTGAATGAAGGAGCTGAGACTGTTTGTCATCTCAGAGCCATATCTTTTGCTGCAGTAACACTTCCCCCAGGTTGCAAACATTGGGAAAATAAAATCAGAGAGAAGACAATCAGTATCCCAACCATACCCAGGTTTCATGCTAGTATGTTTCTATGTTCTTGGTCTGTGTAAGTGCAGCTGGTTTGAACCCCTGGCTTTTATCGTCTATGCTTCAGGTGAAAAGTAACAATATATACCTGAGACTTCACTGAAATATCCATCAGCCCCCGCTGTCAGAACTGCCCTTCACTTTGGGGCACGGAGGCAGATGAAACAAGTGAGGATTCTCCCACCTGCAGCTGTACATACCCTTGCATCTTTTAGGTCCTCATTAATGAAATAAATATTACAATGCCTATAATAATTACATGGAATGGGATTTTTTGATCATATTAATTGCTGATCCTGTTGGAATACAGGATCACAAATCAGTGTTTCCCCAGCTTGGCTCAGCGTCCCCATGCATGTTTAAACAGATGTGACCTTGATGAGAATAGATACAGAGGGCTTGACGAGAGCTTGCAAGAAAAATGAATGTGCTCCAGCAGATTTATGAGAATCTATTCCTCAGTGTAGAAAAGTCTATCTCATTTCACCTAACTGCTCCTCCAAAAGTGACTCTTCCCATGTCCAAAATACAAGCAATCTGTAGTGCTAGTGACAGTGTTAAGAGGTCTTTAAGGAAAAATGTTTCCAGGGGGCTGGAGCAGAGAGGCTGCAAAGTGGAAACAGAGATGTGATTCATACAGAACAAGGTGTCCTCATTCATTTATAACAGTTTGTTCTCCCCATAAATGACATCCTGCTTGGACAATGTAGGTTCTTTTTTGATCTGACCCTGCATCAGAAGAGATCTTGCACTTGAGACTCTTTCATTTCACGTCACTTTCCATCATGCCAAGAAAACCTGCAGGTTGAAAGGGGTGTTTGTACACTTGTTTACTGAAACTATGGGTAAACCAGCCCTAAGTCATCCCCTCCCACAGCTCTGTGTTTCAGTTCTTCCTACTCTTAGGCAGTAACATCAGGCTTTCACTACTTCCTAATGAAATTAGCAACTGGAAACCCATGCACTGTAGGTATGTGTGAGACACGAGGTCTGCTTGGGAACGGGAAGAAAATACTTTGCCTCTTTAAACTCCTGAAAAGAAAGAGCTGAAGTAAATCAGTAAATACAAATGATAGATAGGCCTAAGAATAAGAGACCTGTTTGGCATACTTAAAAGCCCTAATTAGCATCACTGCTGCTGACATGAGGGTTTTTCAGGAAAAAACCCATCTGGTTCTAAGGATCTGAAGATACTCTCATAGACTTATGAAGGTCCAAATGTTGAACAGGACATGTTCTTCTACAACTTTTCCCCTGGAGCCCCTATCTCTGGGAGCCTCATGGAGTAGCATCTCACGACTCCAGAGCCCACCTTTTGCAATCAAATCCAGATCGGTACAGCCTCCTAAAGGTCAGTACTGATGTGGTCTCATAAACATTAAGGGGTCATAATGCTTATCCAGGCCTTCTCTGGACTAATTTGTGTTAGAACCACAGCAAGCAAAAGCATCCCATCTGGACCTCAGAAATTCCAGCGATGGGAAAATACATCTGTCTTGGGTTGAAAAACGTAACCAAAAAATGTGTATTCAATTTTCATCTGTTGAAACTGTTTGGGAGATATTGTTCTTTTTATCTCTTGTAAGTGTAGAGGGGGAAGAGGGTGGATGCTTTCTGATAATACAGCATCCGGGGCAGTGTTTCTTATCTCTTTCATCGACTTCGTCTCCCGCTCTGGGGGATATCTTCTGCAAATGGAGCATTAAGGCTCACCAATGACATGACAACATTGCGAGATGCACCACCCAGTGGGGAGGAGCCAACCATTCCCTACCCAGATAAAATGAGGACACAGGGCCCCGAGATCATCCTCTTTTCCACGGGATTCTCAGAGGAAGACTGGACTCATCTCCCCGCCACTACAGGATCATCTCTACTCCAACAGAACCACATCTGTCACTCCAGGAAGACTTATTTGGACTGCTTCCAACACCCTGGCCGACAGGGTGCTAGGTAGTATTGCTGATTCTGTCAGGGTCCTCTAGGACTTTTGTTTGGTTGCTTGTTTTTTGTTGGTTTTTTTNTTTTTTTGGTTGGTTGGTTGGGGTTTTTTTTTGGTTTTTTTTTTTGTTTTTTTTTGGTTTTTTTTTGGTTGTTGTTGTTTGGTTTTGGTTTTGTTTTTTTTTATTACTGCATTTGCACTTTTATTATTCCTAGTAAAGAACTGTTACTCCTATTCCCGTATTTTTTGCCTGAAAGCTCCTAATTGCAAAATTGTAATAATTTGGAGGGAGGAGGTTTTCCATTCTCCACTCCAAGGGAGACTCCAGTTTTCCCTGGCAGATACCTGTGTTTCCAAACCTAGACACCATTTTAACTTCTGAAAATTCTTCCAATAATTAATTACAGTCACTGCTAGAGATATATAAAGAAAGTCTTCCTAGTTATAGTCTGTAATTTTTTTTGTTTCAGCTTTCAGGCCATTAATTAATTGATAAATGTCTCAGGATAACTCTGATTGAGAAGATTTTCTACCACTACCAGGTTGGAGAGGTTGAAAAAAGTCATATTGGTCCTTGGGAGGCCCAGTTAAGATGATGGATGGGGTTAAGTCTCGGCAGAAGAAGGTAGCCCTCCTTCCTGGAGAGGAAACTAGGGATTCCCTAGCTTGACGGACTGGCACACAGCTTTGGCTGAGGTGTGAATATCATGAAAGAAGGGGTCAGAACCAGATACCTCTGAGAGGGGACACAGTGAGGGCTTGTGCTAAGATGCTGCGTGTCAGGAGAGAGAGAGTAATGGAGGAAATTGGGCTGGGATTCAGCAAATGGGATTGCCTGTGCTCCTAATTGAAGGTGAGTCCTGCCTGCTGCTGCCTGCAAGTAAAGGTGTTCTATCTCAGTACTTGAAAGCAGGGTACCTATGGCCAAGAGCAGCTGAAGGAGCCCCATCCATTCCCTATTCCAGCTAGAGCACTGCCAGGGACACCAGGTGCTTCAGGGAGGGATGCAAGGACACAGAGAGGGTCCAGGTTGTTGATCACACAGATGTAGAAAACTCCCAAAGTTTGTAGACTGGAAACTGTAGTCTGAAAAGAGCTATATGAATCTCAGAAGGCAGGTGGGAGCAGCAGTTTCCCGGTGCGTACAGTTTCTGTGGACTCTCGGTGCATGCTTACCTGAACACAGGTGCAGTATCTGAACACACGCTGGGCTGGCCCCAACCTCAGTCTGCCAAGGCAGAGTAACAAAGGCAAGAGCAGAAAGGGAACTTCTTGCTCTTCATCTTCAGTGGAAAATAGCCCTGGGTCCTATGATAGTGCACATGGATTCTGCCTGCAATTGTTGCATCCAGGTGTCTCACAGCTGCACCAGAAGGGAAGTTCTTTCTAAACACTTCTGTAATTTGTTGACATATGCATTACCACTTAAGAATCAATATCCCTTCTAAATCCTTGTTTACCCTACTCTTTACTGTATTATCTCAGGCTGATGTTAGTTCATCCTGCCTTTGATCTGATCCTGGACAATTCATTCCCTTGATCTTGTGGAAGATTTCCCAATGCACTAATTCCACCATATTACTTTATCCAGTGTATGAAACAGCTGACTCTGACTACCAAAAAAAGTAGCCCTGCAAAAGTCAAAACAGGGTAGCACATGAGGCAAGGTAAATTCATTAATTACCCAGTTCTTTCTTGAAACTGAAAATGTCCCTAATTAACACTTTTCCACTCATGATGAATATCTTCTCCACAACAGGCTGCAAATTCATCAAGAAGGGGTAGAGAAAGAGTCTTTACTTACAATCACTGTGCCTTCCATTAGTGAAAATTTAATAATCAAAACAATCATTTGTCCAGTGTTGAAAAGCTGTGAGGAAAGAAGGAAAGTCAATACGTTTGATCTTGCCTCTGGGTGAGAAACTCCTGGTAGTCAGCACAAGTCAACTGTGAAAGTAGCAACACACGGATTTTAATGGATGTGTCTGAAACAAATTCTTTTCAAGGGCAAACATTCTTCTGTCCCAGATCTGAAGGAACAGGGAATGGAAGTTATCTGCCGCAGCAAAAGTCCTTTGCTTCCTTGGTTATGAGAACAGAGCAGAGGGATAAGTGACAAGTAATTTATCAGACCTGCAGAGAAACAAAGTTCCTCAGGATTTCCTCACAGTTGCAAAGACAGCAGCAATATATTCAAATGTGGTTAAATGACACACTCATTTTTCTCACTTAGGTTGTGGTTCTGAAAAACATCTTGGAAAAGAATTTCAATATGTGCTGATGATTAAACCTGGGTGTGAACCCCATGCAGACTAGTAAAACTCAAGCATGTGCTTTACACATAAGCATGGATCCAGTCAAGTGCTGTCCTTATTAGGGCTGGTGTTTAAGTGGCTCCTTGAGCTAGAGCCTGCAGTTTCGAAAAGGCTCTTCTATTCTTTGTGTGCAATGCAGAGAGAGCTAACTAAATACTCATTTGTTTTCTATAGCACTGACCAGAGCCACCTCAAGTGCCAGGGCAGCATATATATGCAGGAAAATTGACTCTGATCATCCCTGGGGTCATTTAACTAAAGCACACATTTCAATGGAGCCAAGTGTTCAGTGGGGCCAAGGGCTTTTCAACTCCCATGGTATCAAAACAATTAGCAGATCACAGCAGCACTGATTCACTGGTGCTCCAAGAAAAGCATCTGGCCAACATATGGAAATTTAACACAAGCACTTAATAACCTCCTCCTTGCACCATCAGCTGCCTGCAAGACAGCACAGTTCAGATGGTTCTTATATCACAGGACAGGTCATGCAATTCAACTTAACCTTCTGAAAAAAAATCACTGCAGAATCCCAATTACATATTTATATCATAAACCTGCTTTCCATGCCTTACGCCTGTTAGAATTCAGAGAATAAAAAATATCCTGAGTTGAAAGGAACCCAAGAGGATCATCAAGTCAAATTTATTTAGCTAGTTGGGGATTTCAATTTAGATTAGATATTTGGAAGAATTTCTCCCTGTGAGGGAGCCCTGGCACAGGCTGCCCAGATAAACTGTGGCTGCCCCATCCCTGGAAGTGCTCAAGACCAGTCTGGATGGGACTTGGACCAACCTGGAATAGTTGAAGGTATCCCTGCCCATGCCAGGGGTTGGAATGAGATGATCTTTAAGGTCTCTTCCAACCAAAACATTCTGTGATGTTTCTAAACCAAAGACTTTCTGTCCATTTGCTATTGGTTACATCCCTATCCCATCTTGACAATTTCAGAAAGTATAATTTGGTACTAAAGCAATTAGTACTCTTGCTGGCTGGTGAATGAGATCATGGCTGTCAGACTGGAAAAATGCTATAACACAACAATGAGCCTGATCATTTAAAAGGCACAGGCAGGGAAGCAGTCTCTGTATGGATGGCAGGTAGCTTTGAGACAGTTACGCATCTGACTTATCCATATAATTTTATCATATGGAAACAGGGAAAAAAAGGGGATGTGGATGATGCTTAGTGTTCTTTGAGGCTCTTTTGTTAGGGAGGACTATAAACCCTGATGGTAGTATGGTCAGTGTGTTTCCAGTTAATGTGCTTGTCCCCTTCAGTGGAACTGCCATGGGTTCATCAAAGAGATCCAAGGACTCCAGTGCTGCTACATAGGGGATTTACCCCAGAGTTCCCTGTGTTTCCAGCAAAAGGTGTCAGATGGGGTAAATGGCAGCACCAAATATACTCTGTGTATGGTTCTGTGAGTACTATTCCCTCACAATGAAAAGTAAAAGATCTTTTATCTACTTTGGTGTAGAGTGTATTTTTTCTGATGCTCAAATTATGTTCTAGCATGGGTGGAACAAATTGTGCACACCTTGCATCAACTGCTGAGTGACTTGCTATGTTGTTCCCATCTCCAAAGGGGACAAAAGGCTGCAAGTAACCTCCAGCATCTTCCATCCAGCCACTTATGAAAAAGGCCAACTAGAGAGCAGATCTAGGATGTCTGATACATCCTAAAAAGCTGAGCTGCAAATGCTTGCCCACCAGGAACAAGACACAGATGGATTTTCACTTGATTATAAAAGTCCCATTCAGTTAGAAATGGATTTCCTTAATCAAATGCATTTTTTACATAGCTTCAGACCTGGCGGAAAATGTTCCTTCTTATTTCATTATTGGCATTTATTAACATGGGTATTAGCTATGTTAATACAACCTCGGTGGTATTTTCATTGACTCCTCACAGACAGTTCTTGTATATACCCCATAGCAAATATGACCAGAAGGAATTTGACACAACCAACCCTTCCTTTGGAATCAATGTGGTATCCAAAACAAACCTCTGGTGATCCCAGCATCACTGCTCAAAGGAACCAGGCTTCCTACAAATAAATACTGATTTGGAAATCCGTGGCTAGTTGAGAATAAATCTACTTCACTGGAAGTGGAAGAGAAAGCAGAGTTCAAAGCTGCTACAGAATTGGTGGCCAAATGCCAATACAATTCACTTTAGGGCATTATAAAATCATTTATCTGACAGGCTGACCCTCTAGGCTGGGAAAATAAAGCCATATAACTATCCTCTAAGTCTCGCAACAGTGGTTTTATGCCCTGTTGAATGGCAGCCGTCTCTCCCCATGGGCTATTCATTCATGCTAAGCCTGTGCAGGACCTCAGCAACATTTCCAAAATGCTACTGCTTTCTGCTATACTGCTATAGTGTTGCTGGTGGGTTGTATTTCCACACCTTTTTCCTGCATAATTCCTAGAGCTCCTCATTGACAGTCCTTAAGCTTTCTTGCTCCCTTTCCCTATTTACATATTTTGCTTCACTCAGATGCTTTTCAGACTGCTTTGGGTTTGGGTTTTTTGCTTCCTCCTCTCCCACACCGTGTCCTGCCCCACAGCAGCAGCATGTGCCCATTAGCTGCAGCTCACCAGCAGCAAATGAACTAGGTCATAAAACATGAATGGGGAGGAAAGTTATTGCAAGATCACATGCCAAAACATTTCAGATCTGGATTAAAACAAAACAAAACAAAACAAAACCAAAAAACCCCCCAAAAAAAAAAAAAAAAAAAAACTTTATTAAACTAAAAAAAAAAAAAAAAAAAAACTTTATTAAACTAAAAAAAAAAAAAAAAAAAAACTTTATTAAACTAAAAAAAAAAAAAAAAAAAAACTTTATTAAACTAAAAAAAAAAAAAAAAAAAAACAAAAAAAAAAAACAAACCAAAAACCCCCCAAAACACTGTCCTCTGGGAGGTTTTCATTTCTGGTTTTGTGTGTTTAGTTTTTTTTTTTTTCTTTTCTATTTCTGTTCTTATGTAGTTTAATAAAGTTTTTTTTTTTTCTGTTTTCAAGTTCTGGGCCTGCTCTGCTCTATTCTTGATCACATCCCACAGTAGTTGTTAGGAAAAAACACATATTCATGGGTGCATTAGCATCTGGCCAGTGCCAACCCATGACACCCACATATGCAAGCACTGCAGTGCTATCTTTGCTTGTTATTGCTATTTTTGTCCCCTCCATTGTTCTTGTGGTAGGACATCTGTTGTCTTATTACCAACTGTTTTCCCATGGCTTTGGCATCTCTCAAGAGATGCATCATGCCGATGTTGCTGTCTCTGGTATCATCTATGATCCTTCGGTGTTCCCTGAGTTTTGCATCAGTGGCTGGCACCAATCTGTCCTCTTTCAAGACCTTTCTTTGACTCATCCATCATCATGATGTGCTGGAAAAAACACTGACATTGCAATTGGGACACCTACCTACATACGGGCACTGGCTTGGGCACCCACAGTCTTGCAGAACCCAGGTGAATAATTTAGTCTTTCCCTTCACATAAATTTGTTAGTACATGAATACTGCATGTGTTCCTGAAGGGTCACTGAAGGGAAAGTGAGCTCGGATTTTGCCAGTGCTTATTGTCAGGCCTTTTGCTACTTAGACCTTCCTCTCTAAACTCCAAATAATAAAAAAAACTCCCACATTATTTTCTTTTGCCTAAATTGTCCATTTTTAACATTAACATGGATGGACCTTTCAAGCCTTGGTACAGTACCTCGCCCAAAGATGCCATGTAGGCTATTGAGGCAACTTCAACATGAGCAACACTGTTATATTCCACATCACCTTCTGTGCAGATACCTTACATGTGTTTGAGACATGAATTTGGGAAAAGAATTGATATTTTCATGTTAGAGATCTGAAAATTGGGGTGCTGGAAAGGATTTCTTCTATATCAGCCGTAAGATGCTTGTGGCCATCAGAAATGAGACCAGAATCATTTATAGGACTATGAAATATTTCTTTACTGGGAGGGTGGTCAAACCTTGTAACAGGATTCCCAGACAACTGGTCAATGCTCTAAGCCTGTAAATGTTTAAGGGGCATTTGGATAATGCCATTAATAATATTCTTCAACTTTTGGCCAACCCAGAATGTTCAGGTAGTTGGATTTAATGAACACTGAATGTCCCTCTCAATGGAAACAGTTCTGTTCTATTCTATTCTATTCTATTCACCATTTTTTATTTCCTCACCTCAAAATCCTCCTTCTGTCCTGTGCAGCTGTGCCAGACAGTCACAGTGTTATGTTATCCTGGCAGCAGAGTGTTGATTTATCTCTCATAGACCCTTTCAATTGATTCTTATTTTCCCTCTGAGCTGCTTTCTTTGCGGTCTGCTCTTGCCTTATCAAGTAGTTAATTCCTACAGTGCCTGTCCGCCAAAATGTCTTGAACTGCCTCAGAGGGTACTCTAGGGTGACTCAGGAGCCAGCCCTGATGTTTGGAGGAGCTGGTGCCCACAGGTGAGTGACAGCAACTGTAGAATACCCCAATGCTCCCACATTCTCAGCTCCATGGTGGCACATTGTTGTTGATACCTGCAAGACAGGCACAGGGATGGTTGGGCACAAATCTCTCCTGAGCCTTTTGGAATCTGCACTTGAACAAATGCAGATCCTATCTTCCTTCCATCATTCTCCTATGCCAGGCCCTTGCCCCTTTGTTGATGCTATGTCACATGCCATTGATGCCCAGAGAATCCATTCCTATGCAGCTCCCTGGGCCAGCTGTTCTGATTTTATCATTACACCTCTGAAATACCCTCCAGATTTTGACGCACTCACTCTTCTCTACAAGTCCCTACTGCTTCTATTTCTACCTTTGCAGCTAAAGGTTTTGCTTTTAATTTTCTGTGGGCACCTAGTCAGATTTATCCCGAACAGAAGGTGCTTGTTGCTGATCTGTCCTTGGGGCTCTTCTGTGCCCTGTCTGTATTCAGGTCTGTACTTTGTTGTTTTCCAGAAGTGCAAATGTTACTGTTGGGTCAGATTGGATTCTGTCTAGCTCTAGCATCTTGTATGTCACTGAAGGCTTCTGAGTTGCAAGAAACCCCAAAACTAACATTTATAGGCCAGCAACTCCCATTCCCCTAGTCTCGCCAGCAATAAGAACACATTCGGTGGCTCTGTCCTGCCACACTGCTATTTTTGCTCTGCAGTTTGCACTGGCTGTAGTTCAAATTTAAATTCTAATCCTTGGATACTACAGATTCAGTACTTCTCTTTGAAAAGATTTACTACTAATCTCTCTGGTATCTGTGACAAAGGACGGTTTCTCAGCATTACCTCAAATGTTAAAATATTAACAAGGGAAAAGTTTGGTATCCGGCAAAAGCTGTCTGCTAGCACTGGAGATGGAATTAATGAACTCTGTGCCTTTGCAAAATGAATATCTTACACAGGAGAGGTTAGACAGACCTGACACTTTTATTAAAATATGGCCTCTATTTCTACAGATGTATTTAAAGTCATTTTAATAATTTAATGTTTTATGAAATAGCAAAGCTTCAAGTGAATCTATTTAGAATGGTCTCTAAGCACTGCAGTAGAGGGTTTTTTTTTTGACCCAGCTCCCATTTGTAATGTGCTCACTTTTTATATTATGTTTATATATATATTTTTCTTTTTTTCCACCCAGATGATTTTTTGAAATGAATGGCCATAAAAGGTGCATGATTGATAGCAGAACACACCAAGAGTTTGGAAATGCACTTCTTGTGGGAATCCTAAATCTCCACTTATGAGCCAAAACAAGCAGCCTGGTTTTCCTGTACTATTGGTATCAGTGTTCCCACTGAACACCGACTCTGCCAGGTGTCACCTTGTACCCGGACATAGCCACTGTGGGCACAGATATCTTTGAAGAGAGACTGGCCACCATCAGTCAGTGCTTGGTAACCACTCTCAGCCTGAGTCAGTACCCAAAATGATCCATGGGAGAGCCTGGAGGCCCTGCCTGAGTATCTGCACTGGTTTCCCTGGTTAAGGATGAGGATAAAGCTGCTGTTACTGAAAACTCCAAACATTCCATCTATTTGTACCCAGTATTCAAAGTGGGAGGACAATGCAAGGTAAACTCTAGGTTCCTGTCAGCATTTCCCTGCTGACCCTACAGTCAAGACATGCTTTTAGTGGCACTGGGCTTCTACTGATTCTGCTACAGTGTAATATACCAGTAAAGAGGATCTTGCCCCTTGGGGAACATTGGTAACCTGTTCTTGAACAGAATATAAACATTTCAGCCACTCACATAGAAAATAACAGCTCTGAAATGTCTCAACAAGCAAAAATTGATCTGAAGCAGAGAAGCTGCTGAGAGCAGCTGGCTGCTGAAGGCAACAGAGAAGCCCTCCTTGCCACAGGCATGATCAGCTCCAGATCAACCACCTCCCTATCCAGAGGTCTCCATCATCTCTAGGCTGTGGCAGTAGAGCAGAGAGAGTGCTGGTGGGAAGGATGCTCACCTAAGCTCTCTGAGCTCACTCAGAGAGGACATAGCTTTTTAATTCAAGGGTTTTCCTTGTCACAGCTGGGGTCCTGGTACAATTTTCAATGGCAGAAGTGGAAAACTCCAAGCTTTGGGGCAGGGAATAGGATGTGAAGGCATTTCCCTAGCAGGGATTAGGGACAGGAGAGGTAAGAGAGAAGTCCTCACCCAGGAGATGGTTTGATCTCTCCCTCAAGGAGGCAGGGGCTGTGTTGTTCCCACAGTGCAGAGCAGTTCTGCATCGACATCCGGGGCTCAGCTCCATGGGCTGGCCTCAGTGATAAAACACTGGCTATGAACCTCCACTATGTATCACCTGGGGCTGCCTGTCCTCAGCCCTGAATTAAGCCCTCCTCACCCCTCTGCCCAGAAAATACTGGGCCAGGTGGACATCTGTGAATAACTGATCTGTTAGTTAATGGTTAATTCTCAAAAAAACCCTATTAAAGCTCTGTGGCTTCATCTGTGTTTCTAGAATTCAATTATTTCTTCATAGAAAAGAAATATAATGTGCCCAAAAACCTATGTGAAGGATGGGGACTCTCCCATTTCCCTGCAGCAAGTCAGTAACATGGGAGATTAAGCTCCCACAACTGCCTGGTTACAATTTGAACTCTTTTCTCCCACAAAAGAACTTCAATAAGAAAACCATTTACACGTGTTCAGGCAAGTTCCATCCATCCCATCAGTGGCATCACTTCCACTTAGTGCAAACTCTTTACCTGGTAACTGAGACAAGGCCAAGAGGATGACACTGACCCCATGGGTCTCATGTTTTGGACTGCCCTGGGAGGTGGTTCCCCCTGACACAGAGGACACATGAGCTAGGGCTGGTCACATCCCCTGTGGGTAGTCCCAGCCCTGAAGAAGCTGGCAAATGAATTCTCTCTTTCCCACACTCCTTTGAAGTCAGATTTGCATCTCACTTGCTTTTGTTACAGTGCCTAAAATTATCTGTGGGGTTTTTTTTCCCCTAGAGGAAGGTGAATGGAGCATTGCACAGCCACACATTTTTGGTGGATTGGGTGAGAAGAGCAAGCTATAAACTCAGGCTTTGGTTACCCCCAGCCAAGAGCTTGATTTGAATGCCGGGAGCTGTGTCAGTGTGTATGGGCATGTGGAGCGGTGGGTTTCAGTCCTAGAAAGCAGTGAGGTCCACCTTGCATGTGAATTGGTCAAACATTCAGTCTTTTTCCCCAAAAGAAGCACAGAATCACAGAATAGTTTAGGTTGGAAGGGAAAACAAAAATCATTTTGTTCCAAACTCTCTGTCATGGACAAGGACACTTTCCACAAGTCCAGGTTGCTCGAAGCCCTGTCTAACCTGGCCTTGGGACACTTTCAGGGACAGGGCAGCCACAGCCTCTGTGGGCAACCTGTGTCAGGGCCTCACCACTGTCCCAGGTAAGAACTTCTTCCTAATACTCATTTAAATTTCTCTTCTTTTAGTTTAAAATTGTTCCCCCTTGCCCTATCACTAAAGCACAAGTGTCATCGGATCTGCAAATAGAGATGACTTTTTAAAAAGAGCAGCTCCTGCCAGTAACACCACTCTTCTTTCTATAGTTTGTTGCAACATCTTAGGATAAAATATATATATATTTATTTGCAGCTGAGCTTATAGAGAGCTTCTTTATGTAGGCACAGCCTTGGTCTTTCAGGCCAGTTATGGCACAGTCCCTGTGTTGTAAACACCAGGGCAGTGGGTTAGCAGCTCTCTTCATAAAATGACCTCAAAGCCTTTCCCTGCTGCTATGCTTTTAATTTCCCATTCAGAGGCTGGTGAGACCAAAGGCATCTGCATATGGAAACTTTTAATTAAACTGCTAATATAGACTTGAATAATTTCTGGTGGAGGTTTAAGTAGTCCATGAAAGAAGTGACGAATTGTGCGAGAGGAAGGCAGCATTTGTCTCCAACCCTAGAATTTGTCCATTTATCAGTCATCCCAGGACTTGTAGATGATCCAATTTCATATTAACATCATTGGCCATTCCTAACTAGAAATCAGTTGTAAAAAGTTCTTTAAAAGAACATTAATTCATCTTGTTTTTACCCCCCTGTCACAATCCGATAGATGGTTGTGATGGTTTGTTTTGATTTCAAAGTGCAAAAAGAGGCAAAGAGAACTTACTTCAACTAAAATCAATGTATCTTTTATTGATACCCATAATGTGCGATAGAGGAAAGGGAAAGAAAGAGAGAAAAGAGAGAGAGAGAAGAGGGAGTTATAGCTACTGACAGCAGACGCGAGTCCTTGTGGCGTGGGGCCAATAGACCACCTTCACAGTCCTTGTGGCACACCAATAGATGCGTCTTGTCCGCCAGGGAGATCTCAGAGGTGGTAAAGTTGTGGGGACTTATTATAGTCTTTTTTCAAGGTGAGGGGCAGCTCGCCAGGAAGGGGTGGTAGATCTCGTGAGCGATGCTGTCTTCTTGCACAATGAGGGAACAGGGCAGTCTGGGCTTTGCAGTAGGTACAGCACAGACCAGTCCAGAGCACAGCTCAGCAAACACAGTTCAGACACTGTGACAGTCCCACTGTTTCTGCACGGGTTTCCAGGAGACGTCTTGGTCCAGTGAATGCACCTGTGGGAGAAACCTGGATCCCACCTCAGTCAGGCCAGAACTCCTGTTTTGTGGTTTTAGGGTCCTTGGGCTCTCAGCCTCTGTCCTTGTTCGACAGTAGTGAGGCAGATAAAGGATCTTTGGACTGACTCTCACATCCCTGGTGCCTCTTTTGCTGTTTTTTATTTTTGCTGGATTTTTATCTCCCCTAGAGAGAATTTTAGGGAAAATTGTTTTGGAATGGCTATTTTCCAGGGGAGGCAATTTCTTTTTTTCTGTTAGAAATTCAGACCAGTCTTTTAAAAAAACGAGTATCTAAAGTCAGGCTCCCAAACTCACAGCCTAAATTGCAAGTTGGACACCAAAAGGACTCCAAAGGAGCTCAGGAAATCCAAATATCACCCAGTTCTTGATGTGCATTGCCATGACCTCTGGAGTTCCCTGTTTTTATCACTGCAGCTTAGCCTCAACAATGCAAAAAACCATAGATAAAAGGCTCCAGCCAGATTTCCTGAATTTTCTTTGTGACATTGACTCTACTGCAGAGACAGTATATCAGATTACTACTTCAGGTTGGTGCTGTTTTACTTTATCTTCCTTATGCAGGTACAAATGGATCCATCAACCCTAAGGAACTACAGGATGTATTTGCAAAGAAATCTTTCACACACCTTCTCATCCCTGAGCAAATGACTGTGATGGGCTTTACACTGGTTGCTTTTACATACTGCAGCTCTACTGACTTCAGCAAAAGTGTCTTCCAATTTACATTATGGAGATCAGACATAGCCTAAATTCACTGGCATTTTATGCCCCTATTAGTTGCTCATGCTTATCCAAGGGGACACGAATCCTTGTACACAAGGACCTCAGAGAACCAGATACTACCCACATCAGGGGTTTGCATGTTCCTGGAAGTGCCATAAAGGAGCACTTTCTGAGACTCCTGAATTCATATCTCTTTTATATTGGGCTGCAATGGAAGCTTTCCTACTTTTCCCACTCTGAATGGAAGTGGGAGCCGTCTTCATCCCAGCCCACTCTACAGTGGGGAAGCAGGGAGTGGTCCCTCTCTGCCACACAGCACGGAAGTTTTTTCCAGCCAGGAAGCAGGACCCTTTATCTATCTCCCACAGAAGCACCATGTCATGGGTTGGCGCTGGCCAAATGCCAGTGCACCCATGAGTGTATGTTTTTCCTAATGAACTACTGTGAGATGTGGTCATGAACAGAGCAGAGCAGGCCTAAAATTGAAATAGAAAGAAAACTTTATTAACCTATATAACAACAGAAAATAGAAAAGAAAAGAAAACCCAAACACCCAGAAACAGAAATGAAAACCTCCCAGAGCATTTCTTCTCCTCCCCCAATTTCCATCCCTTACATGCTCAAACAGTTAACACTTGCACATTACCCTCATCTTACTTGCTTAAACCTTCCACAACTCTGGGTTCCCCATCAAAGTCTTCATCCCTTAAAAAAAACAATCTTCAATTCATCCAGGGAGAGAGGAGTCTCTCTCGCACCAAAGACCCCCCCACAGGAAACACAGGTCCACCCTCCCATGTTCCCATGTCACCCTGAAACTGTGGCCTGGTTAGACCGGAGAGAGCGAGAGACGAGAGGTCCAATCAACATGATTAATAACTCACGTTCTGCTTTATTCTCTAAGATGGCGGCTTATATACAGTGTACATAGTTTACAATAAGCAAGTGATTGCTATTGGCACAGCATGTGAGAAAGTATGTAAACAATTTAGAATTAAGGTAGCCACGGTAATGTTACCGTAATTGCCCTAGCTAAAGCATGTGTACACCTTAATAGAATTACTAACTGCGCCACAGGTTTATCTACTACTTCATAGGCCTACATTTGGGGCCTAGTTAGGCCTCAGATCAAGGCCTACCTTAAAGCCCAGAGAAAATAGCTCACCTTCTATTTTCTAAGTTCTTCTGTTCTGCTACA
>VXBR01002259.1:135714-148810 GCA_013400215.1 Cisticola juncidis | reverse complement strand
TTTTTCTTCCTGAACTTCCTCTCCGCGCTCGGTGCCCGCCTGCCCGCCGCCCTGGCGCACCTTCTGCCGGCCCCGGCCATGTACAGCATGCTGGAGACGGAGATCAAGGCGCCGCAGCCCACGCCGGGCAGCACCGGGGGCAACCCCGCCGCCGGGAGCACCGGCAAAGCCGGCGGGGGCGGCGGGGCCGGCAACGGAGCGGGAGCGGGCTCGGACCAGGACCGGGTGAAGCGCCCCATGAACGCCTTCATGGTGTGGTCGCGGGGGCAGCGGCGGAAGATGGCCCAGGAGAACCCCAAGATGCACAACTCGGAGATCAGCAAGCGCCTCGGCGCCGACTGGAAGCTGCTGAGCGACGCCGAGAAGCGGCCCTTCATCGACGAGGCCAAGCGGCTGCGGGCCGTGCACATGAAGGAGTATCCGGATTACAAATACCGGCCCCGGAGGAAGACCAAGACCTTGCTGAAGAAGGACAAATACTCTCTGCCCGGTAATCTGCTGGCCCCGGGGGGGGGCAACGCCGTGAGCAGCCCCGTCGGGGTGGGGCAGAGGATTGACACTTATGCCCACATGAACGGCTGGACCAACGGGGCGTACTCGCTGATGCAAGACCAGCTGGGCTACAGCCAGCACCCGGGCATGAACAGCCCGCAGCTGCAGCAGATGCACCGCTACGACATGACGGGCCTGCAGTACAGCCCCATGATGTCCTCGGCGCAGACCTACATGAACGCCGCCTCCACCTACAGCATGTCCCCCGCCGCCTACGGCCAGCAGCCCTCCACGGCCATGAGCCTGGGCTCCATGGGCTCCGTGGTGAAATCCGAGCCCAGCTCGCCGCCTCCGGCCATCACCTCGCACTCGCAGAGGGCCTGCCTGGGAGACCTGCGGGATATGATCAGCATGTACCTGCCCCCCGGCGGGGACGCCACAGACCCTTCCGCGCTGCAGGGCAGCAGGTTACACAGCGTGCACCAGCACTACCAGAGTGCCGGGACTGCCGTCAATGGTACCGTACCACTAACTCACATATGAATAAACTTGGCTGCTCCGGACGGCTCCCCGGCTTAATCCCTAACCCCACCACCGCTCCCTGACTGCACCGGGATGTACGGCAGTGTTGCTCGGCTTAGCAGACTTGATACTAACTCTGGAGAAATCTTAAAAAGGAAATCCGTTAGTTGTGTCCTTTTTTTATTATTATTTTCCTTTTTTTTTTTTTTTTTTTTTTTTTTTAAAAAAAATAATTTTTGCACCTTTTTTTTTTTTTGTAAAAGAAATAATATTTGAGCACGTTGTTATTTTAATAGAGCACAACTCCTGCCTCCTAGACGCCGCTGTGAAGTTTTCGAACCACGGCAACTCCTTTCCTGGTTTCGGCTAGGTTGGGCACTGTTTTATTCGCTTAAAAGTTTTTTAAAAAACCTTGCATCTTCCAGTTTGATTTCTAGCGTTGCTATGACATAAACAGAACCCGCGGGCTTTTGTTTTTAAGCTCGGTTGTTCATATAATCACTGTGGTTTATTAACTGTTTTGTTACCGACCCTCGCTTGGATTTTATCCACTATGTGTAGCTTTCACGACTTTTTAATTTTGAGGTTTTATTCCTTGAAATGGGGAGGTGGGAGAGAGCAGAGCTGTGCGGGTCGCAAACGCGTTTCTTTTATTTATAGCAAGTTGTGTGTCTTGGTTTTTCTTAAACTGTAAACTTATGTAAATGGGTTTGTGAATTTTACTGTGAAACATGTTTTGACATATCGGATGAAAAACGTTTTAGTTTTGTTACCGGATTCCTTCCAAAAAAAAAAAAAAAAGTTATCGAAACACTCCTTCCTTGTTCCTAGTCCTCGTTTGCTCCTTTCTTCCTAACGAAGAGAGATCAATAAATTTTCTATCGCACGTCGGCGGTGTCCGGGCGGTTTGTGCGGGTCCCCCGGGGCCGAGCGCGTCCCGGGGCTCCCGCAGCATCGCGGCCCCTCCGCCCGCTCCGGGCGCTTTTCGGCCGCGTTTCCTGGGCTCTGCCAAGCCGGGCTGTGTTTAGGGGGGCGGGAGAGGGAGAATGCGCTCCTTGGATTCGGTTCTCTTTCAAAGAGAAGCGGGACCCGCGCCGGGGAAGCGTCGCTGCGCTGCCGGGGATGCCGCTCTGCGAGCCGCGGCCACTTGTTGCCTCTCGGCCCACGGGGAGCGGACGGGATTACATCTCCGCCTCGGCTTGTTGTGCTCTCTATTTCCCTTTTTTGTTCCTTTTTTAAGTTATTATTATTTTTTTTTTTGTCAGGAGGATTTGCCTAGAAACGCCAGTTCATCTAAAATATTTACAAAAGAAAAACCCGTCGGGGAACTCTTAATTAGGCTCCATTAAAAATGAATGGTTACAGGAGTCCCCAGAGGAAATAAATAATTCAGTCTTTTCAGTATGTTGAACGAGTGCTTTGAGTCTGGACAAGTTTTGGTTTTTTGTCCCTTCTCCGCCCTTTTTTATATTTTTGGTTGGGTTTTTTTAGGGATGCGCGTTACTCGTGGCTGCGCTGCGGAGTCCCGGGAAGGGGAGCATCCCTTCTCCGTCTCTCCGACCCCGCTCCGGCCGGGTCCCCGCGTGTGTCCCCGGCTCCTCGGCGGGGCCCGGGGTGGGCTCCGGGCTCTGCCGCTCCTCAGCGCATCCCCCTTCGAGCTTCGCCTCCCCTCTGCCCCTGGGGACAGGAGGGGAACCGCGAGGGCGCTGCTGGGGTTTGGATTTGGTTTTGGGTACGGGGTCCTGCCCTGCCACCCCTCACCCACAGCGCCTTCGGGGACACTTCGCGCCCTTGGCTGCCCGGGGCGGTCGCATCCTCGTTCCGTTCCCGCAGCGGGGATGCCCCGGCAGCCGCTCCCGCCTCCCCGGCCGGGAAGCACGGCCGGGCTCGGGCAGGGCTTTCCTCAGGCTCTTCCCGAGGATGAGGATGGGGCGAGGATGTTGTGCAATCCTCCCCAGAGGTTCCCTGGCGGGTGCCTGGCTCTGGCCCCGGGGGCAGGAGCAGTTCCCGGAGCGAGGTAAGCCCGGGGCCCCACCACAGCCCCCGGGACGGGCTGGGGGTCCTCGCTTGGTGGGTGAGAACCCCGCGTGTTTCACACCCACAGCTCGATCCTTCCGTGAGAATTCTGGTGAAATGTGGCAAACCTGTGGCGCTGCTTCTGCCTGTTTGTGCTGCTGTCCTTCAGGTGGGAGCAGAAGAGGGTAGGAGCTGCTACCATGACTTACCACCCCTTAAGGAGAAGCAGATTATCCATAAATAACCTGGAGGTCTGGGAGAAGGTGGAAGCATCAGTGGTGTTAGCAGAGTACAGGACATGGGCAGGCAGGGCAGATTTCACCTCAGCTGGGAGCCAAACTTCCCCAGTGCTCCCCAGAACTGGCAGTGCCAGGGCAGCTCCCAGTGGAAAAGAGGGAAATTCCCATTCCCTGGAACAATCCTCCCTCCACCTTCCCAGGCAGGTGTGCAGGGGCAGCTCTGACAAAATCCAGGGCTCCTGAGCAGGTGAGCAGCAGCCAGCACTGGAATTGTCCTTGGTCAGAGCCAAACTGCAGCTGCATCATTATCAACAGTTGTTCTTCACATCTGAGCCTTGTGGAAGTGAATTCTCTGCCGTGAAAGGGGAGAAACGCTGTTTTTTTCTGAGTTTGTAGCATTTTTAAGCTCAACTTATCCTTGTTTGGCCTAAGCCAGGGTCTGTGAGCAACTTCCTGAGGGGTCACAGAAAATGTCTCTATAAATGTCTCTGCCTTGTTCTCTCTGGAAGCTCCTATCAGTGATTTGGCTTGGGGCTGCTTTTCCTGATTTACTGGTTTTGAGAAGTCCAGGTAGAATTCCCAATGCAGATTTCAGCTTCCTGGGGCTAAACTTTATCCCAAAACTTTATCACAATCTGTCAATCTGTGGTCAGAGCTTGTGGTCAGGGCTGTGAACAGGTGCACACACTGGACTGGGACAGACCCATGGAAGCCAGGCTTGTAATTAACTACAAATACAGATACAGCCTCTTCTTCCCTCATCAGGAGGGCATTTAATTAGAGAGCAAACAGCACAGAGGGAGACACTGCCTAAATGACAATTTTTTTTTTTTTTCCCAAAGGACACTGTTACATCCTTTGCTTGGGCCCAGGAATTTTTCCTGCTGAACAAATGCAGAAATATATTCTCTTTAGCTCTGATGAAGGCATGTTTTACTTATGCTGAACTCCACTTTAAAATGTGCAGAGTATCTGGCCCTTGACATCCTCCTGCATGAATCAAACTCCTTTTGAGCACTGCCCAGGCAGGATTTCCTTCTGCTGGTGTGAGAGAGCTCAGAACGGAGCCATTAACACTCACAGGGAGACCAGGTAAAGTTCAAACTATAAAATCCTGGCTTGTTTCATGTGCACCATCATCAGCAACTCTGCACAGTTAAAACAACTCCAGCCTTATTCTACAGCACCCGGGATAAATACAATTGCACCCTTTATCTTTAGAATGGAGCACTGGCTCTGAAGAGGTTAATGCTGGCATTAAAGTGTAATAACAATATTTAGGCTCTTGTTTTAACGTGTTTTGAGTGGAAGGTAACACTTGGTGCTGCTGGTTTGTCAAAACCCCGTGTTTTGGTTACATTTTCGTGGTTCCTTCCTATGCCAAAGAGCTTCAGAGTTCATTTATTGCAATGAAAGTTGGTAAGTTAAAATACTTCAAATTAAATCTTTTGAAACACTGAGTGAGGTGTAATAATTAGCAGAGGAAACTGATTGTGAGTATTTTAAGAATATTTCAAGAATATATGTTAAGTTGCATTTTTTTGTATTTCTGCTATTTCTTAGCTACAAAAGGAGATGAAGACTAAACTCAGGAAAAGCACTGGCATAAACACTTGGTGAAAACATTCATAAATTATCTTTTTATCTGTCCTAAGCAAGGTACTTCTCAGGAACATTGTTAGGGAGATAGGAACTTGTCTAAGTATCCTCCAGCGTTAAGGCAAAGGATTTCTCAGGAATGAGCACACCTGAAACCCGAGGCTGGGCGATGCTCAGGACTGGAATGTTAAAGTGAGAAGTTTCTTTTCCTCTTGCACAGCCCCTGATCCTGGATTTCCTGTGGTCATGTCCAGTTTATTCACATGCTGCAGATTCAGATTATTTCTGTGGTAAATTTCATCCCGGAATTCCGACAAAACACTGAAATAACAGAGAGGGAAGATTTGAATCCATTTCTTTTATGATTTCTCAAGGAAGGTGTGGATAACCATCCTTGTAAATGCGTTTGCATGGGGTAATTTAGTGATTAATGCAGATTTCCAGAATAGTTTTCCACATTCTTCCCTATCACAACTTTTAATTGGATGCAGCAATCAGTGAAATACAGTGACTTTTCCCCAGCAGAATGTCCTCAGGATGAGGAATTAATTATTCTTTGCTGCAAATACCATTCACAGGCAACTTCTTTGTGTCACTAGTCATGCAAACAGGATTTTGGATGTGCTTCTTCCACAGGCATCCTCAGAGGCTCAGTATCCCTATTAAACCTCAGATTTCCAGTTTCTAAAGTATCTCTGCCTCCTCAGTGCAGCAGGGGAGATTGCAAAGCTCATGAGCCAACGTGTGAGGTCACAGCACATCAATAAATAGATGTATTTATACCTTCTCCACGATTAAAAAAAATAATTTATGCACCACAGTGTCGTGCTCAGGATGCTCATCTTTATTGCTGCTGCTAAGTTCAACTATAATATATTTACATTTATTCAGGAATACATCAAATGAAGACTAATCAAGCTGAGCGCTGGTTGGAAAACATTTGTGCTGATATCAGTGAAGTCTCCGTTCAAGTCCACGTGAGGAAGAATTTACGGTGGTTTTAACACATCCCGCTGATCTTGTGGCAAAATCCGCACCTTTTCCCGTGCTTTGGCCATCCCGTGCCGCGGGGATCGCTGCAAAGTGCCCTGGGCTGATGGGGTGAGGTGTGAAACACAAACTCCCGCATGAAGTGGGCTCCAAAGAAATGCAAAGCGAGCTCAGCCCCGGTGGATATTGGATATTCCACGTGCACCCAGCGCTGGGGGAGCCCTGGGGAACAGCTCAGGAATAAGGGGGAATTAAGCAGAGTTAAAAACTCGCTGTCATTTATCTCTTCTGGGGCTTCTGATTGAGACTTGTGGCCTCGGTGAGCTGTTCTCTTTGTCTCTGCAGAGAATATTATGCATCTTTTTTCTATGCAGGCCATAGGAAATAGTAGAGCAGTGATTGCACCGAGCCTTCAGGATTTCCCCTTTGTACAAGGCTCGGCTTATTCATTTCATGCATCATTCACAGCTCGCTGTGCTGATTTCAGAAATTCTCTCCATCCACTCGACACAAAGGGGAGAGACAGAACGTGGTGCTGGACGTGCCTGAGGTGCAGGGAACGGCTGCTCCTGAATTCCATTTGCAGGGAAGGAATCTTGAAAGTCAATGGGAACTTTGCCCATTCAGAGTTCAGGATGAGACACTTGGCATTGATTTCATTTTCATTGTGCTCTGCTGCCAAGCCAGAGATTCTTCTCTTCCACAAGGTTAAGGAAAGATATTTTAATCCGAGTAATTCTTTTCTTTCCTTTTTATTTTTCCCTCCCCCTTCCTTTTTTCCCCTCATTTCGATTCACTGCGCAGTTTTGCTTTTACATTTGTAAACAGCAAATGTCACAGTAGGAATTCCTTTGAAAAAACAACTTATACTTTCATAATTAAGCAAAAACTTCCTTTCCTTTAAACCTGAACCTGTTAAACAGGTGAACATTTGTGAAACAGGTGTGAATTTTTTATGAGCATACCAGAGCTGGGATAGTAACTGAATTAAGTGTCATGGCCCTAAAGTTAAAGGAAGTAAAGGTGAATATACAGACTGCCAAACATTTGAATCAAGATAATTCTGTGCAGTTTTCCAGGCATTCAGCAGGGCTGTGTGAGTGACTGAAGGAAGGATTAGCCCTGCCTGTGTTCTCTGTCCTAAGAACCACTGAAGTTTTCCTGACTTGGATGATTTTGTGCAGAGCATGGAAAAATATAATAAACTTTTTTAAACTATACCAAAGTAAGGAGATCAACTCCTTGAAAGTATTTTGCTTCCTTCTGCTCTTCTCTCTAGATTTCAGATGTTACTTGTATCAATTCTAGCCAAGAACAAACGCTTTGATTTGAAAGTCTTGTGTAAGCAGGGATGAATAACTTTGGATTAATTGTTAAAGGCAGTGAGGAATATTTTTTTTTTTTTTAGACAGCAGTAAAACAAAAAGATTATTGAAGAGTGGTACTGACAGATCTCCTGGAGGTTCTGGAGTAGGAAACACAATTTTTCTGGCCTCTAGCACAGGGCTGTCCATCCGTGCCCTGGAGTTATTTTGTTTTCAGTGACTGACAGGCCAGTGAATGACAGGACCAGGCTTGTGAGCTGCACAGAGAAGCAGGGAGCTGCCCAAATCTGGCACATCCTTTGGGCTTCCTGTTACATGAAACTTTCCCCACAATCCTTTCCTTTTCAATTATTCAAGAGAGGACTAGAATTTAGGCCAGCCTAAATTGGACTGGACAAGTTTTTGATGAGGTTTTGCACTCCTGTGCCTGGGCTCGGGTCCTGCTTGGCAGCTCCTCCCTCCTCCCTCCTGCCAGGGTTCCAAAACTGGCTGTGAACAAAACCTCCACCCCAAGGGAGGACTGATCCCACAGCCCTGTCCTTTTTGGGGGTGAAAACACTTTCACTGGATCATTATGGATTATCAGAGTGCCAGCCTGGTGAAACAGCCCAGTTATGTTTTGATACAACCTCGAGAAAGTTCATTTCTCCTCACACTGATGTTTCACCCCTTCTTTCCAAGCAGGACTACTTATCCCCATCTTCTATCAAAGCAGAGTTTCTAACAGCTTCACTCCAGAATTTTGTTGTTGCTGCCAAGATGTGAGGGTATTGCCAGAGCTGGGTGCTGAGCATCTCTGTGCCTTGCTCAGGAAGGACTGTGAGGAAAGAAAGGAGGAAAAAAGAGAAATCCTCTCCAGGAGTGGTGCTATGAACACACTGGCAGACTTTTGGTGCTTGGTCTGCTTCATCTGCAGTGCAAATAGGTGAGCAAAAATGTGGTTTTGTCTGTACCCACTTATGGGCAAGGCACTGTTAAGTGAAACCAGAGCTCCTGTACCAGGATGGGAACCAGAGGAAGGACAATGTGATGCTGAAATAGGGACATATTAACTGTCTCCAAAGTTATATTATTTAATATAATATATTGAAATATTCATATATTTTATTTAAAATATTATATGAGTGGCCACAGCACCAAATTCTCTGTTTGATTTGTGACAAGGACGTGGCTGAATGTGGTCCTGGGATGAGAAGCAGCCCACGGGGTCACCCCTTGGTGGTTTCCACACTGAGATGCCTGAGTTTGCTGTCAATCCACAGGAGAATTCCCTGAACAGCTCCTGCTAGGGAAGAACCACTGCCAGCCAGAGGTTTTGAGACTGCCTTGCCCACAGAAGGCCTGGGGAGAGAAAAAAACAAGAAGAACTGAGATTTATTGTCAGGGAGATAAGAGAGTCATAAAAAAATCAGGGTTCTAAGTCTCGGGGTCGTTTTTCCCTGAGATTCTCCTCGGGGTTTCTGTTCCCCGAGGCAGTGGGGTCTCCCCCAGGGTTGCTGTTCCCTGGGGATTTCCCTGGGGTTGCTGTTCCGCGGGGTAATCAGGTTTTCAGTCTTCTCTTTGCCCTGGGTGTTTCACACCAGAGCCAGAGCAGACAGGCTGAGTCCAGCAGTGTTTCCAAGGCTGTTTATTCTAAATTATCTCTCAGTTCTTGTCCAGCTCTGCAGGGCGTCCCCAGCAGAGCAGGACACGCGGGGACTGGGCGGGTCAGAGATCCCCAAACCTTCAGTGCGGGATCTCCCACCCAACCACTGCCCAAGATGTATTTTTTATTTACAAAATTTTACCAATGCCCACTGCCTACACTAACATGTCAATTCTACTCTAAACCAATCTCTAAAGCCCAACTCAGGAAAAGATGGGGGACGAGAGCAAGAACAAGGAGCACAGGGGCCACTCCCCAATTCCTCCATCTTGTCCCTTCAGCCCCATATGCTAAGAATCCTAATTTCTATATTTATATTCTATAACAGACTAGCTACTATTTATTTTTAAATTCTTAGGGTTTGTGATTCTTCACACACTGTGGGCATTCACTGCCATGGCAGGGATCAGAGGCAGTGTCCTCCTGGGCTCTGTGTGAGGCTCTGACCCCCCTGTACAGACCCCAGACCCCCTGTCCGGTCTGCAAACCCTCCAGGGTGGCCACAGGGATGTCCTGGACTCTGACACTAAGCAGAGGCCTGAGAGCTCAGGTGTGAGGGAGAGGGTTTGGGTTTACCTTGCCTGCTTAACGGGGAGAATCCCACTTGCAAATGGGGGCAGGTGACTTCAGCAGATTGCATCACCAAATCTGTTGTAAAAATAACCCTGGAGCACTTTCAATTTTGATGTTTTTAATTTGGGAGCTTTTCAGAGGAACAGGACTGGCTTCCCCCATCTTCTGAAGTTTTAGGTGTGATTTTGATGATCACATTCATCTATCTGAGCAGGTTTAACCACAGCTTGTGCCTGCCTTAATTCCAGCTCCAAAGGCTGGGGCAGCCCAAAGGGAAGTGTGGGAAAGCAAATAGTAACCCCCAGCATGGGAGGTGAGTGAAAGCTGTGGCTCTGTGAAATGCATTGTTCCAGCTAAACTGAGACCCTCTGCTCCCTTTGAAGCCTTAGAAGCAGCTCAGGAGCTGCACTGGTGCATGTGGGAAGGGGGACTAGGACAGGGCAGCAATTTTAAACCAGGCTTTTCTGATTTAGTCACAAACACCCGCTCGCTGCGGGCGTGGGAATTACAGGTACAGAAAATGGCATTTTGGGACAAATATTTTCAAGAGGGATTTTTCTGAGTCCATTTATTGAAGGGGGCAAAATGTAAAAAAGGAGAGTGATACAACTAATGGAGATGGAAGGGGAAAGTCCAGAGGTAATGGGATGAAAGAATTTATCACCTTGAAACACGAATGTTTCACTTCTGAGGATTACTTAAAACTGAAGGAAACAATGCAATGTTATTTTGTATTTAAAATTATCTTCATTTTCTGTGTCTCATAGTTACTTTTTCAACATACACAATGTAGCCAGAATCTTATCCTTACCTTGAAGCATGAGCACAACAGAAAAAAGCAGCTGTAGCTAATGAATGAGCAGGAACAATAGAGATCTTCTGGCATTTGTCCCTAAAATCTCTGTGTGAAGGGGAGGATGGATGGGGGAGCTTTGAGAGGGAGCTGGGCCAGATCTGCTGAATTTCGATGAGGATTTTGCTAGTTTGTCTCCCATTCTGGTTGGCTGCATTATTATTTATCTCATCACTCAAATTGTGGTAGGTGCTGCTTGCCTTGGAGTATGAATAACAAAGCTGTTGGGCTCGGTAGAGTTCACTTATGCAGGAGGAGAGAATAATTCTCTCCTCTCCAGGAACTGCTGGGTAAAATTTAATAGTCTTGGCTGTGCCTCGAGGGTTTGGGGTAAAGGATCATAATGGTGCCTTCTCACCCTAAAGTACAGAAGTATTTAAAAATATCCAGGTGTATATCAGGACTGTGTCCAATGTGCAGTCAGTGAATTCCCCCTTGTATCCCTGCAAGAACTTTTCCTGAGGTATGGAGCATAAAAACCAATTTAATAATTGTTGGATCAAGTAATAGAAAAAAAAAATATATACAACAGGTCTGCATGTTATCCCACAAATGGTGCTGCACTATTTAGGAGCTCATATCCATTGTTAAATTTAGTTTGAAGAGGGAATTTAGTAACAGCTTTCAGGTAAAGTTTGACTAATCCTAAAATTACAACATTTTTACCCGAGGCACCTGTCTGAGCAAATTCTCCTTCCCTGGGCCCAGTGAAGTCATCTTCAGGCTGGAGTATTTGTGGGTGGGATCAGCTGTTAAATGTTTGACAATATTTCTATTTCAGTGGCCTGAAGTACCCTCAGCATTTAGAGGCTCCCGAGGCAAGAGGGAAGGAGAAAAGTCCCTTGTGCTGAGGATTCTGGTGACTGAGAATTGCAGGGCTGGCTGAGGTCGATTTAGAGCCAGCAGGCAGGAAAATTGTTTTTATCATGAAATTTTAGAACA
This sequence comes from Cisticola juncidis, assembly GCA_013400215.1. Lineage (NCBI taxonomy): Eukaryota > Metazoa > Chordata > Aves > Passeriformes > Cisticolidae > Cisticola > Cisticola juncidis. The sequence goes on along the minus strand of VXBR01002259.1, from coordinate 137,614 downwards.
TGTAGAAATGTCCGTGCACATCTGAGATCATCGGGACCTGTGGATTTCTGTCCTTGCTGGCAGGCAGAGAGGATGGCAGATTTCACAATCCATGAATCATTTTTCATTTACTCTTAAAGGATCTCTCAAATGTCCTGGCTGTGGCAGAGGCACTGTACAGATGTACAGGGCTGGTCTGTGCTTTATAATGAAGGAAAATTAATCAGGGAAAGGGAAGGTGAGCAGGATGTTGGTGCAGTTTTCCCAGGTGTGTGTCTGGACCAACCTGTCACCCACAGAGGGCAGGTGGAGAAAACTGAGACCTGAGCTGAAAAAATCACTTAAGGGGTCTAAAAGACATTCTCAAGAAACATAAAGAGGTGGGTACAAAGATGGATATATGGATATATGGGTGACCACTGAAGGGAGTAAGAATTCTGCAAAACACCTGTAGGATGCAAAAAGAAAAACTCATTCTGTGAGGTGATGTCCTGTGACACAGCCAGGAAAAGTGGGAGGATTTAATATCAGTAAAATAAAAGGCAGAAGTGCAGTGCTCTCCCCAGGAGTTTCCAGATGTTTGAGGAGCACTGGATAAAACATCTGTGAGCTGTAGAGAAGAATCTTTTGCTGGAAGAAGGGGAGATCAGTGTTTCATGGCTGTCCTCACCATCATTTATAAAAGAATTTATTTTCTGTGGATTCAAACACCCCTGATCAGGTGTGCTCCTCAAAATCTTGGAAGCCTGGGAGTGCCATGCTAGGAGAGAACTTGTGGTTTGATGATGATTCTTAATTTTGGGTGCTGTTTTTGGTTATGATTTTTTTTGTTTGGTTTGGTTTTGGTTTTTTTTTGGTTTTGTTTTTTTTTTTGTTTGTTTTGTTTTTGTGGTTTTTTTGTTGTGTTTTTTGGGGGGCGGTTGTGGGGGGGGTTTTTGGGGGTTTTCTNTTGTGGGTTATTTTTCCTGTAAGATCCCAAAACTTTGCAAAGGAGTCAGTGGAACTCAGTGGCATCAGGAAAAGGTGCAGAGCCCCCAGGCAGGCAGGGGCAGAGCCGGTGGGGATCCCTGCCCTCAGAGCGATGCTCTGCCCCCATGGAATGGAATTTTCCAAATGGGCCCTGTCTGCAGCATTTCCTTGTGCTGATGGTGCAGCTCCAGCAGCCCCGCAGGGAATTCCTCCCAAATTTCTCCTTACACCTCTGCTAAGGGTTCCTGGCCCCAGAAAGGGAAGAGTTTCTCCTCCTCACTTCATCCTGGCTTGAAATAATCATGATTTCAGATATTCTGTGATATTTCTGCTGCAGGGCTGGCTGTCCCTGTCCCATTGGCTTTGTCACTCTGCAGAGGGACAGAAAACAGCCATGGACTTGTTTCCCATTTTTCCCCAGTGCAGCCCATCACAGCTTATCCAGGGAGAGCCAAACTTAATTAAAAAAGCTTTTCCTGCCCCAGATAAATAACCATACCTAGATATTTGGCTTAATTTTACAAAAAAAAAAAAAAAAAAAAAAAAAAAAAAAAAAAAAAAAAAAAAAAAAGAAAAAAACCCCCCGCTCTTTTTTTTAATACTTTCCAGTGTATAATGAACAATAGCTTATGAATTATTTTAAACATNCCAAAACAAAACAAACCCCACCAAAAAACCCCACCAAAAACAACAACAAAAAACACCAAAAAAAAAAACCCCAAGAAACCCCCCTAGCAAGTTTTTTATACTTTTCATTAAAACAGAAGAGGCAATTTATGTGTTTTGTAATAAAATATACTGAAGACAAGGAGAGATAATGGGATTTAAAGTCTGTCAATGTCCCCCTAAAAATTCTACATGATGAGGGTTTGGTCTAAGTTAATTTTGTTTCAAATCACTCCTGTGGGGGGGTAACTTGTAGCTGAGTTTGCTGCTGCTTTGCTGCATCCGT
>VXBR01002259.1:111928-128920 GCA_013400215.1 Cisticola juncidis | reverse complement strand
AAAAAAAGATGCTGAGGGTTGTATTAGTAGGTTAATTTTGGCCTGAGCTGCATCAGAAAACCTCTTTACGGCAGCCTAGGCTCCTGCAAAGTGTTGCTCAGCCAGGGTTCGCTTCCCTGGAGAGGGGACATTGTCCCAGCACGGCGATGCCTCCTGCTGCACCCCGGGTAAAAAATGAAATTTCGCACAGACAGGAGCAAAACAAGCCAGAACCTCTCAGAAATTATCTGATTTTTGCCAAAACCAGTCAAGCTGTAAGGCTGGTGCAAGCAGTTACCTAAATTCTGTAATTTGATTTTTAACAAACCAAATCATATTTTCAATTGGAATATTGGATTGGCATTTATAACACAGTGAAAAAATAAGGAGCAAAATTCCTAAAAGCGATGTGGAAAAGGTTGATGGGGTTGTCTAGAAGCAAAGCTGTAACTCTGATTTGTAACGTGGCATTGGATAGGTGAGCAAAGGACTCCGTGTGTGCAAGCAATACTAAAGCTGGGAAGGAGCTTTTTTTTAAGATCAACTGAAAATTTTAACCTATTAAAATGCAGGGTCAGATTTTGATCAGTGTGGTTGCCCTGCCTGCTATCCAGCAGCATCTTTAGGAGTTTTCACAAGTACTTTAAGCCATTCCTAGAAGATCAGCTATATCTGATTCAAATAGCATTTGGCTTCCCTCCCCACACTCCCCCAATTTTTGCCCTAATTTCTTATCTTTCGTTGTTCAGTGACAACGCTGGCCTTTTAAAAGTGTTTATGGCTCGAAAATAGGGTGTAGGCGACCTTATTTTAGCAGAGCTCTTAAATCACCGAGCCCCATCAGGAGGCGAGGGCTCAGCCCATCACTTTTAGCAGGTATTTTGTCTCTGACTTCCAGCCTGACCGTATCATCAGTACCCTTCGCTCCCAATTAGATGTTTAAATTAACCCTTCATTAAGGTGACAAGAGGTGATAGAGACACGTTTCGCTGTAATGAATACAGATTAAAGGTCCGTTCTGCACCTCCCATTGTTCTGGATGCTGGGCTGGAGATACCTGCTCCAGAGGCTTGGAAAAAAAACTGCTCCGAGAGTTCAGACCTTCAAATAAAATCTGTTTTCTCCCAGCGATCCACAAACACGTAACTGTTTGGAGTGCAGCAGTTTGGATTGCTGGAAGAAGAGCATACGGGCAAAACTGAAATATTCTGTAGAGTATTTAGCACTGAGGTATTTTTAACACCTCAATTTTCATGGTGACTTGGGCACAATTTTTACCTGTCTTTGCCAAGGACAAAGATTTTCCTTTGCATTTGGATTGGCACTTACCGAATTGGCATTTTTGCAATGCACTTTAATATTTCTTTATTTTTTTATTTATTTATATTTTTTTTTTCTTTCTTTCGGGTGATAGTAAATTGAAAGAATTTTGACTTATTTTTAAATTTTTTTTTAGGTTCTGTGCAGCGATGTGTGTAAATTGACCCAAAACACGACACCTACTTAACACGGAGATCATTGCACTCGTTGGGCAGCATGAGCCCAAGCATGAAGGAGCGAGATCTTCCTGCCGAGTGCCTGGCTGGCATTTTGTTAATTATAAATGCTATTTTATAGCCTCAATGCTCATGCCATGGCAGTGCCCAGAGACCTGGGGGTACAATTTCCTGCTAAATCTGCAGCCAGAGGTGCTGCCTTCTCTTATGGACAGGGCTGAAGCTCTTTTGGTCACCTGGATTATGAATCTGATGCTTCTGACTAAGATTTTTCTTACAGATTTTTTTTTTTTTTTCAGCTGGATTGACTCTTGCAGGTTATCAGTGCAGGAGCAGAGTGGTTGTGAGCACGGAATGTGGCGTGAAGTGTTCTGGTGTTTAAAGGGGTTTAAAGCAGTGAAACGCTGTAGGTGTGGCTGGGCAATCTGTGATCCTCTGCTTCAGGAGCACTCGTAAGAGAAAGAAGGGATTTAAATAAAAATATATCCTTGTGTGTGTTGGCCAGGTTTTCCAGACAAGCAGAGGAGTATCTTTCATTTTATTTTTTAAAAATAAATAAATAAATAATATTTTCTGTGCCTTTTTTCTGTTGCTTTGGGATATGAGTACAGTAAAGAAAGGAACATGCACGAAGATTTTCAGTAATGGGGTTAAGCACAGTCCTTGCTGCAAACAGCCCTGTCTTGGCTACATGAATTAACATAATTTTTTTACTTTTTCAGGATATTAAATAATTAGTTTGTAGGAACCTGCTCTGTTTTCAAAGTCTCTCAGGTCTTAAATAGTTTTTGAAGGAATACATTCTGTTTATTTATTTTGTCAAGTCTTTTTCCCATAATAAAATATGCTATTTTCCTCAAATAAAAAGCTTCCTCTCCCCTTTTAAATACATTGGAAAATAGAATTGTATTCTTTGCTGCTGTATTCAGAAGAACAATATTTTAAATTCTTCACCAAAACCAACATTAATGTCTGTTGGCAATAGAGGACTCTGCACTTGTCATTGTTTTTCATCCATCTGGGTGAACTTCCATGCAAAAGGATGGGCTGATTTTCCAAGGAAATACAGTGATGGGCAGCTCTGAATCACTGTGAGAGCTGAAAACTTTGTTCCTTCTTTGTTCCTTCTTTGTTCCTTCTTTCTCCTTCCAGAGCTTGGAAGTGATGGCTGCAGTCTCCAAAGGAGGAGAACAGCCTGGGAGGGGACAAATCAGAGCCAACCTCCTCTAATTCCCTGGAAATAATGAATGGTGTGACTTAAATGAGTCCTCAGTTCAATTTTCAGGAGTCAGAGGATGTTGGGTAGGAAGGGACATTAAAACCATCCCAGTTCCAACCCTGAGCAGGGACACCTCCCCCACACCACAGCCCAGACCAGCCTGGCCTCTGTACCTTGGAAATTTGGTTTATCTGTGCCTCTGACCTGCTGTGCTGGACATCATCACTGGGCTGCTTGATTTTTGCAGTTTTCTTTTTAAAACTATTTAAGGAATTTATTTTGGAGCCCTCCAGTTGCTGTCACCCTGCTGGAGTTGGTTCAGCACCTCTCCAGAGAAGAGAATGGACAAAGCACCTTTCCCTCAGGACAGGGCTGATTTCAACTCCTTGCATCTGGATTTGCCCTGAGTTACCAGAAAACAGCAGAAAGGGAATTCCTGGATGTAATTTCTCTGCTGTGATGAACCCAGCTTGCTCTGTGATAATTTCAAAATCATAAAACAGATTTTCTTCAGGATTTTTTTAAGAATTGGTGGTGTTTTTTTGTGCAAATCACATCATGGGAAAAGCCAACCTGCAGAAGTTAGATAGGTCAAGCACCAAGGCTACTTGTAAGAATAAAGGTGAATAATTTCACACCCTACAGTATTACTGTTATGTTAAAGTAAAATAACACTTGGCTGGAACAACAGAAAATTCATCTGAAGATAGTTAAATCTTGAAATATTTTGAGAGTTCTTCCAAGACTGGCAGTGCTGTGGTGGTATTTTGCTAGATGAAGTGTGGAGGTTACAAAGTTCCTCTAGCAAAGGCAAACTGATATTTTACTCTGTTTCCTGGTTTTTACTCGGTGTAGTAAAACAAGCTGATATTCCAGCTGGGAACTTTTTCTGAAGCACACTGGATTGTGTCAAAGGATGTCTCAAGGCAACAGAATGGAGGAAACCACTTATTCATGGCTGGTTTAGGGTTAAAAGTAGCCAGGTCTTGAAATTTATGTCTTGCTGATCATTTTGGGACTATAATCTATATAATTACAGATAAATTTATTATTGGTTGGGGGAAATCTAACTGGAAATGAGACATCATCTAGCACATGTTTAGCTCTGGCAATTTATTTTATGAAATGAGAGAATTGTGAGGTTGCATTATCAGCTTCATGGGTTCCATATTGTGTCATTTATTGATTAGGTGCCATTGCTAATTTGTCATTTTTTTCATAATTTTGTCCTAAAGCGTTACCGTTAGCCAAATTTGTCAACTGGGCTCATGTGACCAGACATGCTGTCAGTTCAGACATTTAGAAACAGAGTTGATGCACAGAATAAAGGTGTAATAATTGTTAGAATACACATTGCATTTTTCCACAGGGGCGAAAAGAAGTCTCACTGAAACGTATCTGAGCCATTTTTGAAAAGCTGCTTTTTAAAAGACAATCACGAATTTACCAATGCCACAAAAATGATACAACCCAAAATCTATTTCAGGGGCAAGGATCATCTCTAAGTACTTGAGCTCCTTTTTTCTGTGTTCTGTGGGAAATGCTGTGTGTGTGGAGAGGAGGACTGCCCCAAAGGTGCTGTTTATATTTGTGTGTTTGGTGGTCCTGTTGGGATTCCTGGAGCAGCAGGAGTGGTCCAGGAACAATCCTGCTGTCATTTCACCTGGCTCCTGAAAAAGCCTGTCCTGGTGGGGTGGGTTAACCCCAGCTCAGCCCACTGGTTACCCCTGGTGGGATGGGGAGAGGAATGGAAGGGTGGTGGTGAAACAGCTCCTGGGCTGAGATAAAGACAGTTTAAAGGAAAAGTTGTGTATGCAGGCAAAGCAAAACAAGGAATTCATCCACTGCCCCCCATTCCAGGAAGGCAGAGCTCCATGACAGTCACAGGCTTGGGAAGGCACGCTCACAATGTCCCCCCTTCCTCCTTCTCCCCCAGCGTCATGTGCTGAGGGTGAGGCCACAGGGTCTGGGGTATCCCTGTGCCCAGCTGGGCTCAGCTGTCCTGGCTGTGTCCCCCCAGTTCCTTGTGCCCCCCAGGCTCCTCCCTGGTGAGGGTGAGGAGCAGGAAAGGCCCTGGCTGTGCCCAGTGAGAACTGCAACACCCCTGTGTCAGCAGCCCTGTTCCAGCACAGAGCCAAAACCCAACTGCTGGGAGGAAAATTAACTCTACCCCAGCCCAAATCAGCACACCCAGAGAATGAATCAGCTCCAAACTTTGTTTTTCAATCTCAGATCTTTGCTGTGAGATACCACCAGGACCATCTTGCCTGTGCAGGGATCCGTTGGAGGGGCTGCTGGGCTTGTTGAGGGCTCCAACAGTGCAGCACAACAGGTAATTACAGAGAGGGAAGGTTTCTCCCACTAATACAAAGAAAAGATTCAACAGAAGACTTTTAGAAATCTTTCTCACCATTTTCTCTATGCTGTAGCCAGGGCAATGCTGATGTTTCACAACACCACACAAACGATGGAAGGTCAGGGGGCTTGCAGAGATCTTTCAGAGCCCTGTTTCCTCTCATGTGCAGAAGATGTGAAGTTTTGTGTGCTGCCTGCTCATCTTGCCCAAGAGCTGTCCTTGATTTCTGTCTATTTATCTACTGAAAGAAGGAGGACAAGTTAAGGCCTCTCTTGGATACTAAACCCAAGAGTATTTTTGTGTAGATGGAGCTGTGCTGATAATTTGACAGTTGGTTGACAACCAATGGCTTCATGGAGCCAAAGTGTAACAAATCTTGGAGGAAGTTTCTTCCCTGGGAGTGATGATTTCCTTGGATGGCTGAGAAGTTGCAATTGTGGATAGGAAATAAGCAGAGGTTCTCAGATGTCCAAGGTCTTGGTCCACTGCCATAAATTGTCTCTGAAGGGTCGTGTTGTGAGGTGGGGTACAGAGATATTGCCTCACTTGGTGCTGCTTTTTCTCTTAATCTCCCCCTGCATTTGATACTGTTTGATTCTAATAATTAAAATCCAAATATTTAGAGCATTTATTAGCCTACAGTGACTCTGACCCACAGGGAAATCCCACTGTTCTCTTGCAGAAATGGTCAGCGTGCTAATAAAATATTCTAGAGAGCAAACAGCTCCTGCTGATCCTGGGGAGTATCCGTGTAAAAACTTCACTTGGTGGGGGATTCTGAATTGGGATAGCAGAAAATTCTGCACAACAGGAGCCACCCCAGCCATGCAGCTTGAAAATACCAAGGGAGATCCTTGTTTCTGAAGAACTGCATGAGCAGAGTCACAGTTCCAAAGTGAACTCCAACCAGAAGTGTTTGCACTGTCAGCCCAGAAGTGATGCTGGAATCATTTAGCTCCTCAGCCTTCCAGAACATTTCCATGGCCATTGATTAACCAGAGGCAAGGAAAATGTGTTCCCTGGGGTTGGGATCAGAATCGGGCTGTGGGCAGAGCAGTTCCAGGCTGAGCTGTGGATGGATGTGGATCCCATGGATGCCCTGCTCTGAGCCTGTGATCCCTCTGCTCTGCCCAGGGGGGTGTGCAGACCAAGCTGTCTAAGCCTGGTCTAACCAAACCTTTGCATTCTGATTGCCTGGCTGGGCTGGAGACTTGGTGGGAGTGACCACACAGCCTCAGCCACCAAGACAGAGCTGCTCAGATCTTGTTGCTTTTTTTATTTTCTTTTCTGCCAGAATTGGAATTAAATGCTCCAGAGACAGGTTTTGTGTTCAGACTCAGAGGTTTGTTAATTCTTTTCTATGTTACAGTCTCATAAGCTGTGAGTTCTAGTTAACAAAGTAAAAAATGGCCTGTATCTCTTTCTTTACAAGGCCTTTTAAAGATAAACTGTCCAATTATGAAATGACACCTAGATTATTTTTACTTTTAACCCAATAACCAGCCACCCATGGCCCACAATGCAGACTTTTCTATCCAATTACAAAACCATCCAAACCCATGAAGAAGAAGATGAAAAAGAAGGACTCAACCTCCACCCTAAAACATCCTTCTTGCTTTATATATATATTACTGTATTCTAAACCCTTTAACTCTAAGTTTCCCACCCTGTGATATCACACACTTCCATTCAAACTCCACACCCACAATCCCAGGGCTGTCACTCAATTTTGGGAGCCTTTTCCAAGGCCTCAGGTCAATGCAGTGTTTTCCTGGGGGTCAGAGCCTGTGAGCACAGAAAATCTGAAATTCTCAGTGCCCAGGGTTCCAACAGGGTCTCACACAGCTGGAAATCCCTCACTGTGTGTGGGTGGGCTGGAGGTAAGAAGATCATCCAGGGGTTTGTGTGGATGTGAGGCAGATGTGGACAGATGTTCAGCCCTCCTGTCCTCTGCTCCTCCACGCCTGAGGAATTGGCTCCTGCCTGGCAGCATCACCCAGTGCTGCTGTTCCTCCCCTCCCTGATGGGGCTCATTGTTACCTTGCATAACTCCAGCTCCTGAGGAAGGCTGGGAAGCTGACACAGTGAATAGATCATTACCTGTAATAATCAGCAATTTAGAAATTTGCCTCTAAGGAAAGTGTTTGGCCGTCTTGTTTGTTTGGGGGAAAAAAAAGACAAAGTGATAATTTCTGTAATTGGAAATCTCTTTTCTTCCAGGGTAAGGGCATTTTCACTCCAAAATCACTGTCATTTAATTCTCACAGCATCTTTGTAATTTGTTATGGGTTTAATTGCTGTTTAGATGAAACATTGCAGAGCAGAAAAATCAAGTTCAGATTTTTTTTTCCCCCTTTCTTTTTCTTCTTAGATTACTCTCTGTAAGATGCAAATAGGAAATACGGAATGAATAGGAAACTTTGAAGCAAACCCGCTGAGATTATGTGGAACTTAATGCAAGGCAGCAAAGAGTCAACAGTAATAAATGATTATGTAAGGATTATTAAATCTTAATTTAGTATTCACACAACCCGCATTCACAATTTTTTTTTTTATCTAATTGGACAGTGTTCTATGACTGTGAGGCAAAAATGATGATCCAAACTCATATCTGGTCTGATAAATGGAGATATCATTAGCAATATGAAGTAGGTGATCATGACTTCTCTCTTTTTCATAAATTACACTAAATAACCATAATGCTGCAATTTAGCGGTCCAAAGTTCATCCTATTCAGCAGGCCATCCATAGTCAACAGTTTAAAGAAAGGGGACCTGCTGAGAAAATGGTGGTCTAATCAGATGCCATAAAATCTGGCTGATCAGATGAGCCCCATTTTCTTTTTTTGTAAGGAGATCCTAATGAAGCAGAGCATTGAGGGGATTCACAACTTTTGTTCCTCCATTTGATTATTCAGGTTGGCTGCACCAAGTCCCAAACCAAGCAAGCGGGGTCTAATCCTCTGGGCTGTTTGCATACACGCTGTGTTTTACAGGAGACTTATTAAATCCCACTTTGCCAGCCCCCAAATTGTGTGGGACTTATCTGCAGCCCAAATGATCAAAACACTGGGAGATGCAGCAAATCAAACCCTGCCATCGAGGAGGAATCTGCTATTATTGTCTGCTCCCTGCCTGCTGGCTAATTTACCAAGCATGGCAAAAATGAAAAGTACTTCACACCGAGGGCTTCATGAATATCTAAAGTGGTGCAGAGGAGAGGGGATGCTGGCTGCCTGCTCAGCCAGAGGTTAAACTTCCAAAGTTTGGGCCTGTCCTTGGTTATAACTAAACCCTGGATTACATCTGAAGTAATAAAAGTTCAGCAGTTTCATTTCTGTCCCGTTGTGGGCACGGCAGCAGCCTTGATTTGGCTGCCCTAAATACACACTTTCTTTAGAAAAATATGTGATACTTTCACTTTTCTTGCATTTAAATGGAGAAATCCTTTCATTTTTTTTCCCTTCCCTGTAGTTACTGTGTATTCTTAGTATCTTGGCTGGGAATTGCTCCCTGACAGGAAATGTGGGGCTGGATGGCAGCAGCCCCATGGAAAGCTCAGTGCAGTCAACTTTTGTGAATTTTTTGTTTTTTGAGCCTGCCAGGGCTGCTCTGAGCAGTGCTGAGCTCCTGCCCTCCCCAGCTATAGAACCCAACCACGAAACCCCCACTTGCTGCCACAGTGAGTCAGAAAATGGGAAAAATGCTGCAAGAAACCCCCCAAGACCACAGACTTGTGGCTCTTTGTCCTCTTCTCAAAGTGTTGCTGCCAGACTTTGGCACAAGGGTTTTTTGTTTGTTTGTTAGAAGGGTTTTTTTGTTTGTTTGTTTGTCAGGAGTGCTGAACACAAACCAGCCCTGGATTTGTTCTGTAAGTGGTGAAATCAATGTGAAGGTGTCACGAGCCAAACACTCTCCTGGGAGGGATGGCCTCTGCTGAGGGGTTTTTATTCTGATTACAGATGCAGCAGGTCCCCTTTGCAGCCTTAGACAAGAAGGGAAATTCCTGCAGGAATCCCATCTCCAGCGCTGTGCTAAACAAAAGGAGAGCTGCCTGCCATGCTGGCCCTCCAAATAAATCCCTGGAGGTGACAGTTGTCCAAGGAGAGCTCAAGCAGCTGTTTGAGCTGGGACCATTTTCCCCTTGCTTTGGTTTGTCCCATCGAGGAATGGCTGATATCAAATATTTATTGTTTATTGCTGCCTCCTGATATTTGGAAGCACCTTTGCATATGAGACATTAATTCATGCTGAGCTCACTGCCTTGGACATGGCATGTTCATCAGAGTAGTCATTGAGTTCTTTCATTTTCTTTATAATTTCATTGTGGGAAATAATAAAAGTAAGAAGACTTTAAGAAGCTGTGAAAGCAGGTGTCAGAAACAGAAAGAGCAGAGAACTTAGAGCCAGCTGTAGCTGTAAATAAAGCTCCAGGAACAGCAGTCCTGTCCCATTTGTGAAAAACACCAACACTTTCTTCCTATCAAACCCTTGGAGGGCAGTTTCTGTTTGTGCTTTCACCCTGTAACACTCCTTGCTTTAATTTCCTGCACTCACTGTCGGGAAGCCAAAATTTTTGTCTCAGCTTTACCTTCTTTAACCGCTGCTCTGAGGATTTTCACCAGAGCCTTTTCCATACCCTCCCCTGTGAGCAGCTCACCCCCTGCCTTTTCTCACCCCTGCATATCACCATGAGGCCTACCAGGAAATGAGACTGGGACACAGGTCTGGGTTCACAGAGCATGCAGGGCAGGAAGACAACTTTATTTACAAAACTCCACTTTTATACATTTCCCATGAGGCCCGTGGATTGGAGGATGGAGTTCCCACCTCCCCACCACATTGGTCAAGGGGGCTGTCACACAGTCTTGTTTGTCCCTGCATGGAATGTAAAACAATGGCTGTGTTTGTGGAACAGAGCTGGTGTTTGCATTAAAGGAGGGTGAGAAGGTACAGACTTCTCCTTAATCTGAAACGCTCAGGCAGCCAGGAAAAACCTCATGGCAACACCTGCAAGCCCAGCTTCTCCCACAGCTCTGCTGTTTTCCTTCAGGCAGGTCCTGGGGTGTGCAGTGCCCTCCCCACCCCGGGCTGCAGAACCATCTCCTGCTCACCTGTCCTGCACTGGTGGCTCCAGAGCTGCCAGAAGAAAACAATCCCAGAGGGAAAAATGGGAATGGCTGATGTTTGCCTGCCCTTGTTTCCCCACAGCCTCACCTGGCTCTGCAGCTATCTGTGTTTTAGGGAAGGCCACCCACATCTCTCCAGCTTTAATTTGGGTTCTCCAATTGGTTCTCCAATTTAATTTGGTGTATCTCCAGTAGCAGATCAGGCATTATAACTTTGCAGAGGTCACCACTGCCCTGAGTCACCAGCAGAGCTGTCCACAGGGGCACCTCCAGGTTATCTCTAGGTTAACCCAGCCTGGGAGTGTTTGAACCCTTCCAGGGAGCCTGGTTTGTTCTGGCTGGAGCATTTTGGAGGCAAACATCTGAGTGGTGCTGCTGGGGCTGAGGGGGGGTGACCTTTGGCAGATGGTGTTGCAGAGATGCTCGGGGGCAGGCTGAAGAGTAGGAACCTTTTCCATAAAATTGTCATGTAGGGCATGATTTCCTGCCTGGAGATGTTTACACCACAAAAAGCAATGTATTTTTTTTAATTTTCCAGTTTAGGTTGCCACTGCTGTGTAAGTTACTGTGTCCTCACCACATAAATCAGTATAATTTGTATGGCAAAATTCTGTTTTTAAAATTCCCTCTGCAAAAGAAAGCACAGTCTCTCGAGGCAGTAGCTGTTTTTTATTCTATACACATTGATTAGACCTGTAAAATTTCTGAGGGCTGTAGATACTGAAGTCATAAAAATAATAATGTTGACTAATCTACTCTCTACCTGTGCAGGAGAAGAAAACCTTAACAGATTATATTCTTGAAAATCACTTAAGAGCTAGGCTGTGTGTATATAACAGAAAGAGAAACTCTTTTCTAATTCTCAGTAATGTGATTTTTTGAGGGGAAGGAGGGGAACTAAGTGAAAAGGAAATAATCAACAACTGTATTTTGAGGGCAAGAGATTGCTCTGATCTGTAGTACTCATTTTTTAGAACTCTAGCATAGCAGGGATTTGTTAGTTCACACAGAATTTGGTTGAAACATGCTCAGCTAAAATACTCTGTGTGTGCCTGATTGCCAAAGCCCTGAGACTGGTGGCCTGCTAATCCCAGTGACACCATCCCTACACCAGAGCAAAGTGTCTTGGAATAAATCACATCCTTTGCCACCCTTTCTCATCCCAAAAATTGTGAAATGGATTATTTGTGAGGAGCTGAGCTGCTGCTCTTTCTCTGTTATACCCACAGAGGGAATTCTCATCACACTTCTCTGCAATGGTTGTGGTCACCTGAAATAGCTTCAAGCACCAGGACATCACAGATTTAGTAATTACCAGGATCTCCAGGGCACTGAGATTTGTTCAGATTTATGTTACTCGAACCCAGTTGTTTAATGGTATTGAAATATTCCTGAGTTTTATCAAGTCACATTACACGTGCTGGGACGGAAAACCTTGTATCATCCTCTGTTTGCTCAGCACCTCTCCCCTTGAATAAATTCAATATCCCAGCAGTTCCCAGTGTCAAAGGAATGGTTGATTAATGACTTTCAGGCCCTGGTTCCATCAGAGACTGCTGAATTGCTTGATCTCCCTCCCACTCCTGCTTCATGCCTGTTCAGCCCTTTAAACATGAGTTTTAACACCAGATGTTTTTAAACATCTGTAATTGGAACAAACCAAGCCCAGAGCTGTGAGAGGGAGATCAGAGCTCCCCAGCCCCATCACCTGCAAGCTCCAGATGAGGTGGCCTGAGTCTGTCCCAGTGCTCAGAGTCAAACATTCCCCATTCCCCTCCTGTCAGACCCAAAGTGTTTTAACCCTCGCACCAGGGCTGGACTGTGACTGCCTGCCCGTCCTATACACAAATTTAACTCAAGGACATCATGATTTTTAAACTTTTAAATTTTTTTCTCTGTAGGTCAGGTGCTGCTGTGCTGCTTGAGCATCCAGACATAGCCAGGAAAGTTTGTAAGGCTCTTTAAAGACCTCTGCAGGAGATTCTGCTGTTGAAAGGGCAGCTCAGGCATTAAGATTATACTGCCAAGGTAAAATATTTTCTCTCCTGTGATGTTGCATTTTGGGGTTTTATTTCTTTTTTTTTCTCTTTAAAAAAGAAAACAAGTCAACAACGCAACACCACAAAGAGACACACACATGTTCAGGCCTCCGCAGGTTTAGACTGATGTTTTACTTGAAATAACACTTTATTGATGTTTGGGATCACCCAATTTCCAAGAAGAAAAGCTGATTATCTTCGGAGGCAGGCTTATAGAGAAGAGCAGACCCCCAGCAGCCTTCCGCTGCAGACTGGATCAATGCAGAGAAGTGCTCTTTGATGGACTTTCAGCCCTGTGATCTCCCAGCCCTGGGGGTTTAAAGGATGAGCATATCAATCCAGGACCACTGAACTGCATTTCCATTGCATGAGGGCTCCTCCTCCTGGCTTTGTCCCGACAAACTCGGCTCCTCCTACTTTTGTCACTATTCTTTCATGCTTTGTTTAGCAAACACAAAAAAAGCTTTGTTTGTTGCTGGGTCTTTTTTAAGCTTTGCATAAAACAGTTTAAAGTACCGTAATGCTGTGTACCTGTGATCACCTTCAGGGTCAAAATCAGTTTACAACAGATTAACCTATTTATCTTCCACCTCACCCCTGGCTTATGATTTGCACAAATACAAATTGTTGTTCTGATGAGCACAGTCTTCCTACTTCATTGTGAACTCTGACTTTGCAAGAATCTCTAACTCTGGGGATTTCCCTGGGAACAGTTTTCTAGAAGACAGCACATGTGTGCCTGCCTTTCTTTCTTGCTGTTGTCCTGCTGTGTTTCAGCATTCTGAGCAAGAAGAAAACTGGTCACATGTAATTTGTAGGAGTTGGGGTAGCACTGGTGCAATTATTTTGCTTGCCTTAACAGGTACCATTAAAATGTGTGTGCTTAGGTTTATTTTTTTTTATTATTTTAAATTTTTTTTGGTTGTAAGGCTTATTATGAATATTTTGTTATAGATTCTATTTCTTGTATCATCTCCCTCTAAAACAAACCCAAAAACCCCCCATTCTCTGTGATATTTCCCCATCTGCCCACTGCTTTGGAGTAGATCATACCAAAGTCCTGAAGTGAGAAATGCTCATCAAGCATTGCACTTCTTTAATAGTGAAGATCAACGAAATAATTTAGTAGCAGAACAGATTCTTCATTATCTACATTCTTTAAAGCCACTGCCCATGAAAAAGGGCACTGTCCATGGAGAATAAACTGTATTTATTTTTGTTAACCTGGCAGTAG
Source organism: Cisticola juncidis (assembly GCA_013400215.1). NCBI lineage: Eukaryota > Metazoa > Chordata > Aves > Passeriformes > Cisticolidae > Cisticola > Cisticola juncidis. The sequence goes on along the minus strand of VXBR01002259.1, from coordinate 115,469 downwards.
CAGTGCAGGCCGTGCAGTTCACACCCTGCCCCCCAAGGAGTGTGAGCACACACTTAAACCCAGGAACTGAGTGTCTCCCCAAAACTGCTCTGAGGGAAGGACTGGCTGATGTTTTCTGGCCACTTCACACCCAAAGTCACCAGAGATGCTCCTGAAAGTCCCACTGGATGAAATTGTGGAGTTAATGCATCACCTGGGAGGATCTGGGGTTTGGGCAGGTGATGACAGCTGATGACTTCCTTTCAGAAAGGTGAGGTCTCCTTTCTGAACTGTTCATAGGTTTCCCATAAGGGAGCCTTCAAAATCCTGATGTGATTCAGCAGATCATAGCTGGAGTCCTCAGATGCTGAACTCAAACCTGTTCTTCTCCAGTTCCCCCCCAAAAAGAAAACGTTGCCTCCTCTACTCCAGGAAATCCCTACACAATTCCTGTGCTGCAAAGGACAGAACTACAGTCCTGTGCTGACCTTTGAGTATTTTTGGTCTATGTTTTGCTGCAGGACACTGACCCTAGAGCACTGCAAGGAGCAAGGGCTGAAACCCCCGTGCTGTGCAGAGCTGGCCTCGGAGCCTTGTGCCAGGAGCTGCCTTTTCTGAGCAGGCCAGGCAGGAGCTGGGGTGGTGCCAGCCCCAGGCTACTGCCAGGCTTGGAGAGAGCCCTGATGGATGGGCTGATCCTAATGGACTCACTGGAGCACTTGGCTCTTATTGATCCCTGTCCTATTTCCCAGAGCTGCTCCAGCGTCAGGGAAACGTCCTGAAGTGGGTCAGTCCTCCTTCCTGAGGCTCTGCAGGGCCAGCCCTCCCCAGCTCACACTGAGGATTGGAGCTGAGCATTTTCTGAGGGCACAAATGCTGTTAAAACTCCCAGCCTCGATGCAAGAGGAGGTCTTGATTTTTATTCTGTGCTTGCAGCTCTGCAGTCCTGGCACTTCCTGACCCAGAGGGGGCTGCCTTGGGTACAAAGTAATGCACCAAAAGGCAGGGGGTCACTGAATTAAATGTTTTCTGAACATGAGCATGAAAATAAGCACAGATGATGGGGGCTGGCTGTGAGAGAGAATAGGAACAGGGATTTTGGGCTACAGGACCAGTAGGTCTCAGATTGGCTCAGCCATCTTTGGCCATATTCTGCACAATCATATTTCTTTCAAGTGAGAAGAGAGTGGGAGAATTGGGGAAACAAATAAAGACAAAGAGCCAACAGCTCATGAGCTGCATGAATTTACTGCCTCCACTGTGTCACACACTGGCAGCAGGACTTCTTGGCTGCCCTTATGCTAAATCTAATTTGGCCAGGCTGAGGCTGGGGTAAGCCAGGCCATGGGAAGGCTGGCCTGAAACTTAGACTGGACAGAGCCAGAGAATAAAGCAGGGATTTATTGAAAGATAAACCTGGGATAGACCTTGGGCAGGACAGGACAGGACCTTGGTGGTAACCAAGGTGGTGGTACACCCAAGGTGGACCCAAAATGGGCACAAAATGGACAAAATGCTCATGAGGTCTCACACTTTGATAAGTTTTGGTCCATTTGCATATTGGGGTTTAATTGTCCAATTCCAGCTCCAGGCTGGGAGGTCCCATCCTTGTTCCTCCCTCCAGCCCCCCTTGTTTGTGCTGTTGGGCTGAAAGTTGTCCTTGGTGTGCAGCAGGAAAGGATTTGTTTTGTGTCCCTGCTGTGTGCAGAGCTGAGTGACCCTGAGTGTGAGCTCAGAGCTGCACCCTGGGCAGCAGAGGCTGAAATACAGGGAAGATAAAACTTAAAGCATCAGCTGAAGACTTTAGAGAGGGAGATGTGAGGTGAGGCTGGGACAGGGCCCTGTGCTCTGTCTGAACCTGTGCCTGCTGCAGTTTCTTCACATCTCCCCTTCCATCTGCTCCAGGGGTGCCCCTCCACTGGGGCTGGCTCTGCCCAGGGTGCCCCACACATTCCTGACCTCCCCACATCCCAAAAACCCCAGCACAGAGGGAGCCCTCAGCTCCCCTCGCTCAGCAACCCCAGCACTGCAGCCTGCTGGCCTGCCCTGAGAGCAGGGCCTGAATGTAGAGTGTTATAAATGCCAACCCAAAAGTCCAATTGGAAATAGGATTTGGTTGATTGAAAGATCAAATTACGGAATTACAGAATTCCAGTGTACCCGGGATGAGGGAGGAAAGGGCAGCAATGCTGTATGAAGGTTTTTGACCCTTTGGATCAACCCTTGCCCTATCTCTGCCCCAGTTCACTCCAATTTTCCTGCACACCTTCCCAGACTGGCCAAGCTGCTTACATCGACAAAACAGGACCAGATAATTAATCCAAAGATTAATTAATTAATTAATTAATACCCCAGACCTCCTGTTGCTTTCCCAGCAAAGAATATGGGCAGGGAAGTGAAGGAATTTATGGCAGAAAGGAAAATCTGACCTCAGTGGGGGCAGCAGAAGAGCCAGACCTGTGGGAGCACTTACACAGCGAGGCTGGGGTATTAAATAAAATAACATTTACTGGGCAGTAAATAAAGTACCTGGTGCATTTTCAGCTGCCATATTCTGGTGAAAGAAGGAAATAGAGACACAGAGAGAGGAGGATGATGAGGAATTCCTGCAGTCACTGCAGTAACCTGAGCCCAGGGGTGGGAGCAGTGGCAGCACCAGGCAGGGATTGCTGTGACCAGCAGGGAAAAGGCAGCAGCCTCCCCTGGAAAAACTGGGAATATTCCCCTGGGAATATTTCACACTCAGCACTGGGGCTGGGCTTGGCAGCTTTCAGGAAACCCCTGACAAATCCTGACACTAAAATGATATTCTGAGCAGCCTTTTAGAGAGAAACATCCTCTGTGAGCAGCCACAAACTCCTCTTTGAGACCGCCCTAACCCCAGTATTGCTCATCAGAATATTCAATATCCTCCTTCAGCACAATCAAAATAAGTCTGCATACAGTTTTTTTTCCTCATTCTTCTGAGATGGGATGAGAGAGGAGAAATAAAACTGCATTGCAGTTGCAGTGAGACATTATTCTAAGCAGAATTGTGCCGGGGAGGTAGGAAATGCCAGCTCAGGGCAGTCATTTGCTCCCTCAGTTGAGCAGTTGTCCCAAATGATGCCTAATCAGAGACAAAACAGGCACCAGCAGTGCAGTTTCAGTAGTGCAGCTCCTGCAGATTTGCAAGGGAAATTCAGATCGACAGGTGGTCCTTACCTTTGGCAGAAGGTCAAAAGAACATCACAACTTTCTTATCTCCCTGTTTTATCTGCCAAAGCCTGGGAAAACTGCGAAAATATCTGAGGTTTTGGAACCTTAACCACTTACATAGAGACACACCATTGCAGGGGCTGAATGATGTTTTCAGGATTTTAAGGATGGCAAAATTAAACATTTTTCCCCCCACAGTACAGAGCTGCAGTTTAGAAGCTTGTTCTCTCCATGGGAAAATTGTGATTTTATTATAATATTAATTATAATAATTAATAATAATATTAACTCCATTAATATCTGTTTAAAAGTTACTGTGCCATTATTTTTGACAGGGTGGGTTTTTTTTTGTTTTTTTTTTTTT
>VXBR01002259.1:94840-111812 GCA_013400215.1 Cisticola juncidis | reverse complement strand
TTTTTTTTTTTTTTTTTAAGAAGGAAAAGCGTTTTTAAACTATGAATTTTGTTGATTCTCATCTTCTGTTAGATTTTTTGCCTTGTTCAAGCCCTAAAAAAATCCTTGTTACATTGAATATCCCCAGCAGTTCAGTGAGACAATGACTGAGCCACACCACCCTCGGTGGCAGTTCCTGCTGGGTGCCAGGGTCAGGATTCAGACCCGGATTTCTGACACTGCTGCTCCTAAGGATGGAGGTTTGGAGCACCAAAGCTGCTCCTCAGCAAGATCCCTGCTCAGACCAACTGGAGATTTCCCCACTCTGAGCTATCTTTGGGATATTGCAATATCCAGGTGTCATTTCCTGGGGGATCTGAGAGGATGGGAGAAGTTTTGAGCTGGTGTCAAAGTTTTTGTTTGTATTTTTTTCCAGCAAACCACATCTTCTCAGGTGGTTTTCTGAGCTGGAGCTGTCTTTGAAGCAGGTTGGCTGTGGGTACAGAAATCTCCAGCTGTTGTTCTGCCATCTTCTGACAGCTGGAGCTGTGTGGGTGATAAAGTGGCTGCAAGGCCTCTTAAAAACAATATTTTAAACATAATTGAAGCAGAAATAATTAAATAATTCTTAGTTGAAGAGCCAGAAAACACTTTGTAGAAAATTATTCTTTTTGTCTTCAATGATGAGCCACATAACAGAGCTCAATAAAAATTATGAATGTTCCTTTTCTTTTTGCAAGAGTGAAAAGTTCTGGCTCAATCATTGTGGACATTGTGGACAGATGGATGAGGGGGACACTAAGTAAAGGTGATTAATTAAAAGAAAACGAAGAAATAGAGGGTCAGGAGAGGCAAATTGATGTGAAAGGTGAGATAATTTGTACTTTCTGTGCTGTGTAATTGTAATAAGTGTTACAGCTGAATTTTGTGTTTGAAACAAATGCCACAATTAACAGGCCAATGGCACAGCTACCTGGGGCTGTCAGCTGAATTTCAGATTCTGTGATAAAATCTGGTATTTGGTGTTCCTAAATGCTGAGCATCCCCTGTTCCTGTGAGCTGCAGAGACCCAACATCCTTGTCTGCCTCTTCTTTTGGCTGAGTTTGAGACTGATTTTGAATTTCTCCCTCAGATGGTGTTGCTGTTTCTTCCTTGGGAAATTACTGAATACCTCCAGATAGCTTTACATCTACTCCTATGGACAATCCTTGGAAGAGAAATATGCCTTCCAAACCTGTTAAAAGAACAGGAAAATTCATTTTGATGTTTGATTTCTGAGTAAAGAGAATCAGCTTTGTTTTTAGGGCAGATCTATGGGTCTGTGGGCAGACAAGATTTGAGTTAACCAAGTTGGAGCAGAGCAGGTAAATCTTTGGTTCACATCTCTCACCCTTTTTTGCTTTTTTTTTGTGGTTTTTTTTTTTTTTTTAGGAAACTTAATCAAGGTAATTGACATTTTGCAATCAGGTTTTAGGATCTTGACAGTTCTGCAATGTGGTTTCTGTCAGTGCTCTGGGAAAGCAGCACTGAGGAGGAAATGGGAGCTATCATGTCCTGTGGATGAGTAACTGGCTCAGACAGAGCTGCCTTTGTGTCAGTGCTTGAAGTCACTGCTGGCTCATTACAGCCTGTGGCTATTGCAATAAAAAGCAGGTGCAGAGGAGAAATAGGGGGAATGGGAAGGTTTTTTAAAATTCCACTTTTTTTTATGTATTAACATTCATTTTTTAAAAAACTAACTGTGAGGCTTGGGATATGTTTGAATTCTTTGAAGCTCTGTGCAAAACTGACAAAATAGATTTTGTCTGCTCTGTATTTTAATTTACCAGCAATCTCAGCATGAAGTGGGTTTTTAGCAGTCACTCTTGGGTGTTTGTACCACTCTTAATCCCACACAGGTAAATGTTTGGCTCTTAGGAAAATGACTCACCTGTCTTAGGTGCTTGTAGCTAAATATTGATGTTCTTTTAACCAAGTGACAAGAAACAATACTCAATTTAAACACTTGCCATGTTCTAATCATAATTTGCTTTTGAAGAACAATATTAAAACTAAGTACAGAGTTGAGCATGGAAATGCATTCCCCAATTCTCCCTGCTATCAATTTGGCAAAGTAAAAATCCTTCAGATGCTTGGCTCTATGTGTTTAGCTTCTCATTCAATTCCTGTTTGCTGTTTGTTTTATTTAAGCTCCTTTATTTCCTTGCTGGGAAGAACTCAGCAGAACAGCACTGGGAATTAATTACAGGCTCAGGAGTGGTGCCCCTCAGATGTCTGCACAGCTTTTCAGGCACCAGAGAAGTACAAAAGATTCTTCTGCAGCATCTGTCCTGTGTTGTAGCACAACATTTCAGATAGTTGTGTAAGCTGCTGTTGAGAGTCTGTAATTTCATTTTGACTAATTTTTAAAAAAAAATCTATTTAGGAGCAGCAGTCTGTGCATCCTCACAGAGAGCAATTCTGACTCCAGACCTGTGAGCAGATTTGGGAGGGTTTGATGTGATGGGTGACTGCTTAATTCCTGCAAATCTGCTTTAGAGAATGGATCACCACAGTCACCCCTGCATTCCCTGATGCAGCACCTGGGTGCAGCAGGCAGGGTGGACCACAGGGGTGGTGGGAACCCTTTAATGCCCCCTGACACTGATAAAGATAATTCAGCTTCTCACCAGCAGCCCTAGGAAAGATTAAAACTCTATTTTAAAAAAGCCCTAGGAAAGATTTTAAAAGATTAAAAAAAAAACAAAACCATGTGCAAACTCTCCAGGAATGCTGGTTTTGGCAAGCCAGGCTCAGCTGGGCTGGGTTATTCTCCCAATTATCATGAGCAGATTTGTGGGCAGTTTTTGGGAGGCTGAGTTACCTCAATCTGGGCAATAACACCAAGGTGAGCTTTCCAAGCCCCTGCTGTATTTCCATGTCATTTCATTGTCCATGTATTTTCATTTGTTCCTGTTTGGAACAGGGGTGAGCAGTGCTGGGCTCTGGGAACACTTTAAGCTGCAGCAGCATCTCCAACACCTCTGAGTGCTCAGGTTGCCCTCAGCTCCAGGATTCCCCATCCCTGCTATCCCTGCAAGTATCCCAGGCCAGGCTGGACAGGGTTTGGAGCAACCTTGGATGTTGGAAGCTGTCCCTGCCCATGGCAGATGAGATTTAAGATTCTTTCCAACCCAAACCATCCTGGGATTCTCTGCCTTTCTATCAGGCCTCAGCTCTGGGCAGAGGAACCAATGCATTTCTTAAATTCTTAAGCTTCCTTGTAGTAACATATGAACAAGCCTAAAATTAGTTAAATAATTATGAAAAAATGGAATTGCCCGTGGCTTTAAATTGTCTTAGCTGAGCTTATGTGAAAAAACTTGTGTCTGGTGCTAACCCTGTAAACTGAAAAATCAGAAGTTCCCTTCCCTTCCCTGTGGGGTATTTAAACTTGTATCATGCTGGGGAATACAGATGAGAAAGGCAGATATCAGCATTTTTGAAATTACTGTACTTGCACCAACCCTGATATCACTTCTGCGCTTTCTATACAAGTAAAAACCTTGTGTCTTTTTATAAAATGTCACTATTATTATCATTATTATCATTATTAACATTATTAACATTATTTTATGACAACTGTAGAAAATGTTTCGAATTGCAGGAACTTTTTCAGGGAAATAGTTTTTCATCTTGCTTGCCTCTAGCACTGTTTTGAAAAGGGTTACTAACAAAAGTTTATTGCTTAAGGTGTTAGTGATGTGTTCTTTGTTATCAATCTATATGAAAATTCTTTCATGCTCCCAGATTTTCCCTCTCTGGTACCACCTCTATGATTTGTTTCTCTCTTATATCAATACCATCTAATTTATGTGCCTGGAATTCTGGAACTAATAGAAAAATCACAGTTAAGGTAAAAAAAACCAAAAACCAACAAACAAACAAACCAAAAAATCAAAGTAAGCCCTGTTTTCTTGTGCTCAAACATGTCCCACAGTCTTGATAGGTGTGAAAATTAGAGGTATGTTGCCAATAAGCTAAATCGTGGAATGGAGTGAAGATCACTGATTTTAATGTTTAAACAGTCTCTAGCACTGCTTGGGAATAGCTGCTATATATCAATTACACAGGGAGTAGGAAGTTGGAAGACAACTGGTACTGCTAGAAATTCTGCCTGTCAAATTTGTCATAGTTTATTTAATTACAAGTACGAAGAAGAAACAACCTGGTAGCTTTTCCCAGTCTCCCCCTCCAAGGGCAGATGGGTATTCAAGCCAATTCAGTCTGTTTCCTGATTGCTTCAGGCTACAGAAAATTGTTCCCCAGGGAGGAGAAGTAAATCAGTTATGATCTTTAGTCTCTCAGAGGGAGATTAGAGCCACCACACTGGTGAAACAGCAGTAGGCTTCCTCTGTGTAACTGATTTCACCTTTAATCCTGCCATTGATTGAATATTGCTAAGAACACCGCCATGCATTTTAAGGTCAAACCGATGATGAACACCCCAGGGAAAGGAAGTTATTTACACAGAAAGGTAAAGACAAGCCTTCAGCTTTGCTGTTTCAAAAAAGCAGTCAAACATCTCCTTTGGGAAAAAAAAAAAAAAGGAAATTATTCCAATTTCAGCCATCAAGCTTTCCCAAGTTTTTGTAAGGCTGCTTATCACAGTGGTATCTGATCATCTTCCCAGTAATGTGGAATAGTGAAGGCTTTTGTGGGCTTCATTGAATGTCTCACTCTTCTTTCTTTTCCAGGTAAGAGTTGTCCTTAATGTGAGGCTTTTATTCTTTATCTTTTGGTGTTAATTTTCTTCTAAGATTAAGTAGAGTTAGGACAAAAAGTGACACTTGCAAGAGTGATTTTATGGCAGAAGGTGCTTTTACAGGAAAGGGGGAAAAAAAGGTTTTTCTAAAATCCCCTAAATTTTCAGCTGCTGCTGAACCTCCTCTCTTAGTCTGTCATTTTGTTTCTCGAATCACAGCATGGTTTTTATGTTCCTTCAGCTATTATTTGTTTTTAATCGGTAAAAGAAGATTCTTCTATCTCTGCTGGACTGGGGAGCACAAAATGTTCCTCACAGGAAAGCTTTGGATGGTTGTATGCAAAACCTGCATGCACAGAGCTGTGAGAATTGCAGAGTACAGGCCACGAAAAATGGGCACAAAGTCTTGACAGGGCTGCAGGTGAGACCTGGCACAGAGAGGTTCTCTCTGGATTTTGTATTGCTGCTTGGAAACTCTGATTGTGGAGAGACTTTGCCTTTTAATAAGGATGCACCTACCCCTGGAAGGACAGTGAGGGTGATTCCTTCTGCCCTGGGTGTTTAGGTAAGGCTTGTGGAGATGTTTATTTGACATGATACTGGATTAGTCTGCAGATGTTAGTCTGCTGAGGATCTACATAAATAAATCTCTTCTTTTTTCTCTGATTCTTTTGTGATTTCATTTATCCAGATGTAGCATGATTTGTTTCCAGTCCTTTACACTTGAATTAACCTCCCTGGTTTTCCATCACAGAGGTTTTCCTCTAGAGTGAGAATTTGTATTTACATCTCCTAATTGTGTGTTCCTGTCTCTGGGTGATCTTGGACTCCTGCTTTCCTTTCCAAGTGTGCTTCTGTCTTATACTGAACATTGTTGGGGGCACAAATTTGGAGCCAGCTCTCAAAAGAACTTCAAAGCTTTTGGGAATTGTGCTAATAACATATTTAAGATAATACAAACCTGAGTGAGACCTAGAAATACATGCAGGATGGGTACTTGGAGATAAATGTTGGACTGAACCAAAATACATTAAATGAGAAGCAGCCCTCTTTTAAAACTGCTTTGTTTAATGTTTGGGACAAAGTCCTGCCTTCTTCATGTGATCACAGAATTTCTGAGGGGACCTTTGGCTGCCTTAGGCACCCCCTGTGTCTGTGGTTTGTTGCTCCCTACCCAGGACCCATCTCACATGATGCTGCTTGGTGCCAAATGTCCTTTATCTGCAGGTTGGGTCCCTGCCCTTTGTCACCTCTTAATCCCAGCACTGTGGGGTTCCTGTCAGGGAGCTCTGTGTTTGGGACATGATTTCATCAGTCCCACAGAGCCAGAGCTGAGCTGTGGCTGTGCCTCTCTGGTGGCTGTCCTGGCAAGGAGGTGACCCGGCCACCTCCCCGCAGTGACACCATGCCAAGGTGTCACCACTGCAGTCTGGGGCCAGTTAGGACCTGCCAGCCATACTTGGGCTCCTAGGGGAGTGTAGGAGAAGGGAATACAGGAGACTTCACCCCTGATGAGTAATATCTGTGTTAATTACCCAGTACAGCCTCACCCCTGATGAGTGACAGCCATATCCAACAAGGATGAGTGAGAGAAAAGAGGGGGTGAGCTGGGGAGGGGAGCATCATCCTGGAGGAGGAACCTTGAGGAGCACAAAGGAGAAAATCACGAAGGAGAAGGATCCTGAGGAGTGAGAATCACTGCCTTGAGGTCAATCTGGGCTGCAGTCAGAGCCTGTTGGAACCTGAAGCCACAGTCTGGCTGGGTGAAAGTTGCAGTCACAGCCTGCAACCAATCCCTGCAGAGCCTGCACACCAATCCCTGCAGAGCCTGCACACCAATCCCTGCAGAGCCTGCACCCCAATCCCTGCAGTCACAGCCTGCACACCAATCCCTGCAGAGCCTGCACCCCAATCCCTGCAGTCACAGCCTGCACCCCAATCCCTGCAGAGCCTGCACCCCAATCCCTGCAGAGCCTGCACACCAATCCCTGCAGTCAGAGGCTACAAGGGAAACCCACAGCAGGATCTTGCTGCAGCCAGAGTTAGGGAATGGTTGGAGTTAAGATGACTAAGCCATGAAGAGGAATAAGTCAGGACCCTTTTTATGCTGTGTTGAACGAGAAGTCTGTGCCTTGGCTCACTTTTACCCTCATTAGAGGGCTCCAGCAATAGGGGAGAGTGTGCAGTGACCCCAGCACATGTCCAGGAGCAGAGGGCATCTGCCACTTGAGGTGTCCCCAACACCATCAGCTCTGCAGAGCAGGCTCATCCCAGCCCTGACAGCAGGGCCTGCAGTGCTCTGGGAAGGGCTGTGGTGGAACTCAGTGCTTGTTCTGACCACTCTTGCAGTGCTTGGACCGAGCAGTGCAGAGCAGAGCCTGACCCCTGGGCTCAGGCTCACCGTCTCCTCTGCACCCAGCAAAGCTGGCCATTCTCAGGGCTCTTGGTAGCAGGTCAAGCCTGGCTCCTTGCTGCCCTCACACAGGGGATTAGATAGATTTTCTGCCCCTGTCCCCTTCTCCTACCTCCTGCTGGGAGGAGTTTTATGGCCACTGCTCCTGTTTGCATCCCAGGACACTGTGAGGGGCTGGGGGTGCAGCAGGCAGAGGTTGTGCCCTCCTTGGCAAGGAAGTTTCTGCAGGGTAGCACCATTTTTTGCAGCCCTCACTGTGGAGGGAGGGATTTGCTCTGATTTTCTTGATATTTTCATGGCTTATTTCATGCTCATTCCTATTCCCAAGCACTTCTCTGGGTTAGCCACAAGGTGCCATCAGTAGACACTTCTACACCAGTATTCTGGGGGCTGGAGACAGAGAAAAACCAGGCAAAAACACCCTGATGATACCAAGAGGGAAAAAGCTAACTAATAAAAACCATAAGCACAGAATCAAAACACAAAGGAAAACACACCAAGGACAGGCAGCTGGACCTGTGTGTCCCTTGCAGGTTTTTTGCTGCTGCACTGACAATCTCACTGGCTCAGATTTTGTTTTTTTTGTTAAACTGGCTTTAATGCTTTTTGCCCCTAATGCCAGTGGCATCAAGTCCCTGCAGCCCTGTGTCCCCTGTGTCCCACTGTGCAGAGCACAAATCAGAGGGAGTGGCCCCTGCCTCCAAGGCTTCCCATCTGATCCAAGCACATCAAGGGGAAATAATTGGAAAAGGGAGAACGAGGATAAAAGTTTCTGGGAGAGCATCATCCTGAATGTGAAGGAGCATTTCCTGCTGAGGTTTTACCCCTCTCAGGTATCAGCTTCACACACAGAGGTCTGACAGGGCAGGAGACAGTGAATTTACAGAGCAGCTCTGGAAGGAATCGTGCTTGGGGAACAGCAAACAGGAAGGGTAACCCAGGACCCACTTGAAATCCCAGCAGCAGATCTTGTGTTGTTTGCAGAGCAGGGCAAATCGAGGTCTTCTCAAGTGTGTGATGCTCTGCAGATTGAGCAGTTGTTTTCTTACAGGCTGAAATTTGGAAATTGGCATGCAGGTCCTGGAAAAGCAGGTCATACTCCCTGGGGAAGGAGAGGACACAAAGATTTTCTCGACAGGAATTATTATATTTTTGCTGTGTGGCAAAAGTTGGCAGGTAGGGGCTGATTCCCACCAATCTGGAAAGGATAGAAGTAGGTGACAGTGGAAGAAGTGAGGAGGATAAAGATGATTTTGGAGGTGCTGCCATGCACAAAATCACAACGCCAGAGCAAGGGGGTGAATGGGGAAGCTTGGCAGGAATGTGGGGCAATGCCTGCAGGTGAGGCATTTGTTACCTTCCTGCATGTGAGGAACTTCTCCCTAATTGCATTTCTGAGTGCCTCCCACACAGCCTGGTTTGTTTGCCGAGTTTCCTTTTTGCCTCCTTACAAATTGACCCATTTGCTTCACTTTGTGTATTTTTAATTTTCCTTTGCAAAATAGCCGCACTTTGGGCTCATTTGGTAAATTAATATTAGTGTTTCAATGAGGCTGCTATCACTCCTTATTTTACACTAAATCTTTCCTACAAGTTTTTCTTTCTCCCTCCTCCTCTCTGTGACTAATAGATATAATTTCAACAGTTTGACTAACTGCCGTGTTATAGAAAAGGCAGTAATTTATACTGATGTAATGGCTGTGATAAAAATCATTTGTGTGCTGATTTTATAAATTAGGTAGGAAATGTGAGTGCCTCTGAAAAATGAAGTGCTACCACATGAATTCCAGTGTTGTTAATGCTTCATACCTTTCTGCTTCATTAAACCAATTTCACGGGGAGATGAGTTAGAGGAGGAAGCTGTGCTGCTTAAGAGAGGCAACAATGGTTTATTGAAAGAAATGGGGATAAGATTAAATTAAGTGCTACTTGAGAAATATGGAAATACAAAAATATTCAAGCTTAGAGATGGAGAATTCAAAAATATGATAAGTTAGCTCTTTCATACTCAAAGAACTGTCTCATCATAATTGCATAGGCTGAATTCACAGGCTACTAATTAATATTGAAGAGTTTCTTGAACCACTCTTATAAATGAATCAGAGTGCCCTAGAACTAATTTATAACTATTTCCTTTTGGAAATCAAGACAACTTAAAATGCTGCTTTCTGTGCATTCCTATCTTAGCTGCTAAATCCTTTGAAATTATTTCTGCCATATATTTTATATTTATTTATTATTTCACATATTCCATTTATCAGCTGAATTTAAAGGGAAGACTAAAATAAGTGTAAGATTAAGAAAGCTTCAGGTCTGGTAAGACCCTTCTAATTTAGGATAATGATCTGGAGCAGCCTAAAATAACTTTTCTGACCACTTTTTGATCTGAATTCAGCCACACTGAAACCAATGTGTTTCAGTTAGATTTATATTTTTTTCTGATGGCAGCTGTGGAATATGTAACTTAAAAATAATATATAATTTAAGAATGAATATGTTTATGTCCACAGAATGCCTTGGAGATAAGAGCCACAACTAAGAGGCTAATTGATTTTTTACCACTTCCATAAAATAGCTGCAGCTATTTTTCCCCCCCCTCCCTTGAGGACGAGAAGTTTTCATTCTCCAACCACTAAACCCTATTTGTCCTGTGGATGGTGGAACATGTAAATACAAAGGGAGTCATTCATTAAATAAGAGGCTTATGCATACACAAGTTTTAAAAAATGCATCGTTTCAAAGCCCAACTGCGAGGCTGCCATTTTCCCCCTGCTCACAATGAGAACCCTGTGTACCAGTGACCCAAGTGCTGGGATTTGGGCCAGCTCCCAGATTAGCACAGAAAACACGTCCAGGCTCCATCCCCCCTGCCCCTGCTGGTGTTGGGGGCTCCCTCTGTGCCCATGGGGGCTGTGGAGGGGTGGCAGGGTGACACAGCTCTGCCCTGTGTCCTCTCTGTCCCTGTTCTGGGGCTGCAGCCCCATCTGGGCTGAAATAACTCACCCTAAAAACAGCAGCATGTGCCAGGCACCTCTGAGGCTGCATCCTGCCAAGGGCTCCCGGTTCCCAGGAGAAGGAATCAGCCCTGAGGATGCCCAGCCCTTCTCTGGAGCAGCTCTGGGGTCCCCCAGTCCTGCCAAGGACCTTCCCACCAAAGTGCTGGGCACCATCCAGCCCTGGTGCTCTGGATGACTCCAGTGGGATTTGGCACCTCCCAGGACTGTGATTTGTAATTAACCATTCAGCTCATCTGCAAGCACAGTGCATAGCAGGGTTTATTTCTCTTCCTCTCTTTCTTCAAAATCTGCTTAAGGGAGGAGGGAGGGAATAGGATAGCAATAAAAATGGATTTTCTGCTAGTGCAAAAATTCTGAAGAGTCCAAAGCCTTTGTCTCTGCACATAATAAAAGTTCCAGTCTTGGAATTTGGAAGGATGAGATTTTCTAAAAATACATATTTGCTTTTACCTTATAGAAATAGCAGGTTCTGACAATTTTATCACAAAAACAAAAGGAACCTCTACCATCCCCATTAGGATTTTTAGTATAGACATCAATTTCCAAGAAAAAAACGTGCTTTGAAGCAGCCATGATTGCACAGGACCCATACTGCTTATCTTTGAATTACTCATTTTGTGAAGTTCTCCCTCCTAACTGTACCAGAATAATGTTTTTCATTATCCTGTAGAGATATCAGGACATTTTCTCTGCAATTTGGTGAGTTTGCAGAGGTTTGAGTACGACATTTCTTTCTCCAAGTTTGTTCCTGCCCATTTGCAGACAATCCTTTCTCACTCCTGCTTGGATGCTCGGGATGGAGCTGGGTTTGGTGAATTTGTGCTGGGTTTGGTGAATTCCTGCTGGGTTTGGTGAATTCCTGCTGGGTTTGGTGAATTCCTGCTGGGTTTGGTGAATTCCTGCCTGCTGGCACTGCTGTGTCCCTGGTGGTGGCTGTTGTCACCCCAGCTGGCAGAGGTCAGATCTTGCTGCCACTCAGCAGTCATGGGGAGCTCTGCTTGCTCCTGGGACCCTGTCACAACTTTGAATTTATTTTTACAAATTAGATTTATTTCTCTTTTTTATCATATATTTGATTTTATCATTCTTTCTATTTTAAACACGTTATTTTCCCCGTAGTTTTTTTTTTTGTCTCTTATTTTTTTCCTTACTCTTTCCCTTCCCCTTTACTTTTTCATCTCTGTGCTCTGCCTTTTATCCTGCACTAAGTGAATGCAGCTTGTTTTGAGTCCAGGAATAGAAATGCTTGCCACTTTCCCTTTGCTCTGCTCCAGGCATGTGTAAAGCAGCAGATAAATGTTGACAGCATTTTGTCTTTGTACAAGTTGGGCTTACTGCAGGCATTGAGTGCAAATTGCAGAATAAATTCACGTGCTGAATGCTGGAGAAGAATTACTTCAAAGATCTAATAATGAGGAACTGAAGCTGCCCACAGTTGCTAAAGCATTTAGCTTAGTGAGACACTTATAAAAGGTAAACATAACCACAAAAAAGAACTCTGTAGTTTGCCTGTATAGATTCTTGAACTCCATTCTTTTTTGTATCAATGTGCATTTTGAGTCAGTTCATTAGAGGAGAATGAAAGATAGAGTTCAGTTTACAGTGGCCACAAGATTTTGGCACGTTAGGAGATATCTCACTCTTTTAAACAGAGTTGTACAAGAAAGTCTCACTTCCTAATGTTTTTTTCTAGTCCCAATTATATTATTACCCTGGGAGGTTTAATTTGGAGGCTTTCTAGCCTGCAAACTCAGTATGGAAGGATTGCATGCTCGCTTTTATTAGAAACTGCTTGTGCATCTTGGGACCAGCTGTGCTGTTTATGTCAGAAATGTTTGGGGCTGCTGCTGTATTTTAGATAATCAGAATTAATTTTAGAGCTTTCATGGTGATGGGTGACTATGTCCACAAGCAGAGCTTTGTAACAAAAGTGTGAAACTCCCAGGACTGGAGTTTTGACCTGCACAGTTTGGGATTTTCCACAAGTCCTGCTGCTGCTGCTTCCAAATTTCCTTCTCATTGAAACCATGGCCTGGCAGGAGAAAAGACTAAAATATTCTTTATCTCATCCTAAATTGTTTCTTGTCTGTCCTCCTGAGCTGCTCTCAGCTCTACCAAGTGAACAGTTTGTGCAAAGGAGTGAGGGTTGAATTCTCCTCTTTCCTCCCCTCTGTCACATCGATGATTTCCCACCCTCAGAACTGCTGGTGCCAACAGCAGGGATTGATTTGTTTTGCACAGTGGAAATGGGAGGGCTTGGCCTGCTCAGCCCATGGAAAATCTGGACACAATGAAATGCTGCACTGGCTCATCTCTAGGTGAGTCTGATGCACATCTCTTGCAGGGTTATGAAACCAAACTCTCTGGAGTGCAAAACAAAAGTCTGAATAGTTCTGTGGCCCTGCTCATCAGCTGGCAAAAAATCATCAGCTCACTGAGGCTGGATGCCTCATGCTGTACATGGCACTTTCTGGAATGTTTTATTCACTCACTGAGCATTTTGAGCCATGGAAGTGACTCATGAGCACAAATCCCAGCACATTTAGCCTTTTTCACTTTAGGTTGTTTCCAGCATCAAACATTTGTTGGATTTTCCTATCAGAGTATCAAGCTCTAAGTGTGTAGATTTGGTGCCAGCATCAGAACAGACTGGTAGAAAATCCTCTGTCTGACATCAGAATGGGGCAAACAGCTTTATTTTCTCTCCCCCACCGAGATGCAAGTTCAGACTTTTGAAAACAGCATATAAATTTTATATTTTGCTTGATCTCACAGCCAAGACATGGGACAGAAACTTTTGGGGGGGGTTTAGTGCAGCTTTTCCCCTTTAATGGGATTGAGCAGAGCTTGTTCACCACCAGCTTTAATCAGTTACTCACCACCCCTCTGCTTACCAGGCTGATGATTCCACTGGTAAAGTAGATACAGAATCTACTCACCAAATAACTTTTACTCACTAAAGTCTAACCATCAATCATTTTGAAACAGCAGTGACAATCCTTGGTTGGCAGAAATGTCAAAGAGTGGGTGGAATGTTCATGACAGGGAGCTATCGTGATCAATCCAACAGAATAGGAGTGAAAACACAGAAGGAACCAATGATCAATTCCATTTTTTGGCAGCAAGAGACCTCCCATGAGCTCCCCCAGCCATGGCCCTGGTGTTTTTGTGCTTTATCTGTTGACATCAGTGTTTCTTTGCAGTTATTGACCTGCAGGATGGCAAGTGCAAGGAAACCAAAAGTGCTGTTGGCAAGAACGTGCACAACTCCAGGAATGTGAGAGGAAAATCAAACTGGGAGCTCAGCAGTGCAGCAGGAGAGGTGAGGGAGCAGAACTGGCCCTGCCAAACCAAATCAGCACCACGAGAACCCCTCTGCTCAGGGGTTTGGCAGGAGGTTGCTGCTCCTTGGCTGTGGAAGTGCCACATCTGCCTTTTTCTGGAGCTGGTGGTTTTATTTTCCCTAAATGTGACACAGTAAATAAAACCCCCATGAATTGCAACAATGATGACTTGCCCTGCCTTTATTCCCTTTCTGGTGGGAGAGATGCTGCACTTGAAAATCTTGTGATGACTTAACAGAGTTGGGCATCCTCTGGCACAACCAAATATGTTCTAATGCCAGGAAAATATTTCAAAGAACAATGGTCCTTCAACCCTCTGTTGGAAGATTAAAAAAAGTGTTATAATTTAATTTTAACATCCATTATCTCTGTCTGTTGGGGAGCTATGAATCCCCTTCCCCGCTCAAGAATTTCTAAATCAAGTTGTGGCCTATGTAGCCTGTTCTACAGACCCTTATAAATGGAAATAATGCCAAAATAGACAATTAGGAAGGTGCTGCTATAATTAGTGGTCTCACAGAGAAAGAGAAAAGTGTTCTGATGTTTCTTCTCCCTTCTATGGATAAGGAATATAATAATATATTGCCTGATGATAGCATGATTCCAATGCAAATGGCAGGGCTGGTGCCTTATTTAACAGGCCTGGCCTGTAGCAAACCTCCCTTCCCCGCTTCAGTTCAAAATTGATTATTTTAATACAGAATTCCTGAATGAAAGAGGTTCTTGGCCTTTTCCTGGGCTGTTGAATAATGTATGTGGGAGAAAGCAAATAGAAGCAGAGGGTCTCAGCTGCAGGAACAATGGGCTGAGCACAGAGCTGAGGGGGCACATTAGTTTATCATTGCCTTGTCAATCCCCATAGGCTGGGAATCGTGGGACAGCCTGGAAAGAAGCAGCTGCTGAACGTGTGGTAAACTGACCGGGGCACTTTGGAGAGACCACTGCATTTACACATCTGAAAACAAGATATTGATTTTCCCCACAAAGCTGGGGAGAAATAGCCGCCCTGGAAAAAAAAAAAAATATATATATATATATATATATCAGCAAGGAGAAAAGGCTGAATGACATCAGCCCAAAACCAAATTTATCACTTACTGGAACTTCTCATTATATTTGCTTCAGAAATCTTCTTTTGAACAATAACAAGCTCAAAGTGCCCAATCTTTCATTCCTTTCCCTGTGACTTCTGTTTTGCACTGGGTGAGCCAGAAAGGATCCTCTTAAACTGTGAAATGGAAGAAGGGTTGTTCCTCCTCTANATTATATATATATATATATGTATGTATATATGGATTCTGGCTCGTTTGCAAAGCCCTGGTGCTTTCCTGGCTGTGCCCAGGGCTGGGAGCTCCCTCGTGATGGGGCTTGCAAATCTAAAAATAATCTCTGCATAAACTTTGCTTTTCCTCCTCGTTGATTGACTGCCCTCCTAATCCTTTTAGTGATTCAGTACAAGTAAAATGTAAATGCAAGCGAGCCTTGTGGATGTTAACAAAAATATTTTCCCTCCACTAGTGGATCTCTCTCTCTCTCTTTTTTTTTTTTTTTAAGTTCCTTTTTGTGGAAATATTTGCTTGATCTTGAAGATATTTTTGTGTGGTATCCCTGATATCACAGCTCTGCCCTTTCTAATGGAAGTGGGATTCAGTTCTGATTCAATTTTGGTTTAGGGCACATCCTCAGGCAGAAGGGTTTCTTCTTTCAGAAGTGACAAAAATAAGGAAGTGAAGCAATGCTTGACACAGGCAGGGTGGGAAGAGTAAAGGTTCCAAACAGGAAAGGTTTAAGGCAGAGATGAGCACACATTTCCCAGTGATTAATATTCAGTAAAATGCTCATGTCTTGCTCTAGGCCCAGTTATTAGGATGATTTTATGTGTCTTTATTGCCACATGTTTATGATCATTGTTTTAGCTATCAGAAATCCTATTTATGACTCAGGATTTCCTCTGCTGGGTGCATACAAGAACACATTCACAATGTGAATCACAATATATTACGAAGTTTCAACTGAAAAATAAAGTCTGTCAGAAAGGACACAATTTTTGTCTGTAGGTCTAATTGTGGATCCAGATTCACCACAGGAGGACTCAGCTGGTTTGTCCTTATCTCTGCAGCTTGAATGACACTGCAAACATGAAAAACCTCTTGGCTTTATGAGCTGCTCTCATGATTTTGTCTGTGAAAATGCAGCTGCCTCAGCACTCAGCTGATGTAGGCATTGCATTTTAGCATTCACAGTATGTGTTGAAAATAAAAGAATATTTTGGCATCTTTGGTATTTTTGTATCTTTGGATCTCATCATCCACATAGTCAAAAGGGCTTCCAAAAGCAGGACAAAATGAATGCATGAATTTGTCCAGGGCATTTCCAGATTTTAACAAGGTTTTCCATCTGCACAGATATAGGAAATCAGGCTCCCCACTGCCTTCCAGTCTGATATTGTGATGAGAGGAACAGAACTAGAACAGGATAAAAAGATTTTTCTGGACTTTTTAAAGTCAAGGAATGTTTAACAACTTCAGTGTAGTTGGATTCCTCCACCAGTGAGCTGTACCACAAGGCATTAAAAAATATAATCAAACCAGGGTTCTAAGTCTGCATCTGATAAATGAATAAATGCTCAGGTTTTTGGTGTTCAGAAAAGCCAGATCCTCCTGCTGATTGTAATGAGAATTCAGTGATTTTAAAGCCAGTTTCATTCATTCATATTTGGACTCAGCACTCTGGATATAGGCAAATATTGTCTTAATTATTTCTGAATAGGGGATCAAGGCAGATTTTGCTCTCAAATGTGACCAAGGTTAACCTATTGGGAATTCACAGATGTGATTTCCTGGCATCTCTGGGCTCTGGTGTGGGCCCTGTGAATTCTCTCCTCAGGAATAACCACATCCAGAAAATGTGAGGGGAAACATTTAAATTCTGTGGTGAGATACCCCTGACTAAGCAGCAAGGAGAAATGGCTGAATGACATCAGCCCAAACCCAAATTTGTCACTTACTGGAACTTATCATTATATTTGCTTCAGAGATCTTCTTTGGAACAGTAACAAGCTCAAAGTGCCCAATCTTTCATTCCTTTCCCTGTGACTTCAATTTTTGCACTGGGTGAGCCAGAGAGGATCCTCTTAAACTGTGAAATGGAGGAAGGGTTGTTCCTCTTCTACATTATTACAATCCTACAAAATTTACTTGAATTAATTGCATGGGCAGAAAGTAGTAACAGAACAAGATGAAGTCTTGATCAAAAAGATGCTGCTTCAGTGTCTTTCCTTGGTGAAATAAATGCCAATAATTTAAAAGCAAAGGAAGCATTGGTGGAGTTTTACTGAGCACATTTAAGACCAGCCACAGACTCTAGATTCATTAAAATCCATTAAAATTTATGATTTATAGAGTGATAGTTATTTATGTGCCTGTCAGCTCAGCTCAGTTTCCATTTTGGTGGAATGGAAATGCCACTTGTCCA
>VXBR01002259.1:82276-94642 GCA_013400215.1 Cisticola juncidis | reverse complement strand
CAGTGAGTCCTCCCAGAGTGACAGATGTGGCTCTGTTGGAGCAGAGATGATCCTCAAGAAAGGGCCCAGTCACCCTCTGGGAATCCAGTGGGAACAGCTCCCTTGGTGTTTGGGGTTGCTGTTTTATCCCATGGAAAGGCTTTGGCTCCTCCCCCCGGGTGGAGCCTCTCCCAATGGATGAGGTGATGTCATCAGTGCTGTGAGAGCCTTCAATGGCCCATTCACAGGGGATGTCCCTGGGAGGAGGATGGGGCAGGAAGAGATAAGGAGGCCCTGCCTTATCTGGTGTTATCAGGTGTCCATGAACAGAAGGCATCGCCCTCTTCCCCCCTAGAGTTACAGGAGATAAAGAACAAAATCTCCCAATGGCTTCAACAGATGAAAATAGAATACACATTTTTGGTTACATTTTTCAGACCAATAACTCCCTTTCCTTGCTTTGCTTCACATTTCCCTTCTCCCAAAGTTTACAGGGCACTCTGCAAAGTTAAACATCCATCTGCCCTCAGCTCCCAGCCCCATGGAGGTGCCACCCTGCTCCGAGCCCTGCCTTGGAAACAAGGCCTCTATTACAAGAAGAATAGCAATATTAAAGTAATTTTCTCAAAACATTTCCTTCTGTGTGCACGTGGTGTGGGGGAGAAGCAAGAAGGAATACCTGCATTTTCTTCCAGAGTAAATGATTTTCAAATTACTCATTCTGCACAGCAGTTAAATGCCTTTCATATTCCTCTGAAATTTCCTGTTAAAATAGAAGCTGATAAGTATTCTCCCATTTCAAAAGATTTTTGGAATATATGAAAAGTTTTAATACAGAATAATTAGTCTTGCTGTTTCCACTGATGTTACAAAAACATTTAGCTATTTTCCCAGACTGAGGCTGCTTCAAAGAATAAAGTTTTAGAAAATGTAATCCTTTTTATTTTGTTTCAGAGAACAGAAATAAGATAAATCAGAGCTATCTCTGTATGTAAAAAGTAGTTATATTTAACATTAAACAATGAGGGGAGACATAAAGACTTTTAATTTTCTCATTCCTTCTTGCCCACAGTGTTTTGCACTGGATGCAGTCTTTCACATAATTTTTTTTTATACAACTGGCACAAGATTTCACCCTGTCTTTGGAAATGGTGGTGAAAGTGCAAGGAGTGAAGCATTTGATTGAGAATCTGAGTTGAGTATCTTTTTCTTTTAATGAAGAGTTTGTGTCAAATGTGTTGCTTCTATTCCCTTCCTGCTGTGTTAACCTAGAGGGAGAGGCAACCTGGCATCCTCTGCTCCTCCTCTCCCTGAGTCCTGACTCTAAATTCAGCATCTCCTTAGTCTGGGTCCCCCTATCTGCTCACAGATAAAGCTCAGTGGCTTGGGCAGAAATTAAAACTCTTCTCTTCCAACTGGCTCACTGTGATTTATCACCTTTTATTGTTCAGAGAAGATGTCCCAGGCAGGTGCAAAGTCACAGAGCTCCCAGGGTGTCTGTTGGGTTGGTTGTTCTCAGTACACTGCATTTACTCACTCTTCCACCATGAGTTAATTTACCAGCTGGTGATTTTCACCCCACCTGTCTTTCCTGGAGGAATTTCTTTCCCTTTCTAGCAGTTGCAGGATGCTGGCTGTAGAAACAGGGCTGTCTTCCACTCTTGGAAAAGTTACCCCACACTGGGAGGGTGAGGAGGGGGATTTGTGAGTGCTCCCTCTGCATTCAGAGTAGCAAATGTGTTAACTTTTCCCTTGGACTTAAAATGAGGCTGGTGAAATATAAATCCAGTTTAACATCATCTGATGGAGCAGCACCTGTATTTCTGGGGGATATCTGCCAGTGCATCTTGTTCCCACACCTGAGGGCTTCCAGGTTCCATCCCAGCAGAGCATTCATCAAACTCACCAATTCTTTTCATGCAGGATCAAGTATCTGCAGATGTGGCCGAGCAGTGGCTGCAGGTCCTCTCTGCACTCAGGCCCATGGGGAAGTGGCTTCTTGACCTCACCTGTGGGGTGGGAATTAAGAAATACAAACCATTTTCAGGTCATCTGTAATCACCTCTGTTACATTATGCACTTTTTGCTAATTATTCTCCTGTATGAGTCAGACTGATATCAAATTGCACTTGAAGGCAATCAAAGGTAACTTTTTGTCAAACCCTGCTGACACTGCTGCAGTGTGTGCACCCAAAATCCCCTGCTCTCCTAAACCCCAGCACTGTCACACTGCCACTGCCAGGGACCAAAAATGTCTCTGGAAGCACCCACTGCAGGTTTTCCTTTGTAGGAAAAGCAAAAAACTGCTCTGATGTGTGAGATCTTTACACAGGTGACAGTACAGAAGTTCACACCAGCTTATCCATCCAGTGAGATGATATCCCCCACCCAAATAATGCATGGTGCTGCAGAGGCTCTGTGTGGAAAAGGTCTCTGTGGTAATTTGGGCAATGAAAATGTAATTTTTAATTTATTTTTTATTTTTAATTTTTTTTTAATTTTATATAGATATATAAAATACATAAAATACATACTATACACTATATACTGTATACTATATACTATATACTATACACTATATACAATATACTATATACTATATACTATATACTATATACTATATAAAAATTTATTTTATGTATACATTTATATATCTTTTTAATATATAATTTTTTTTTTTTTGCTTGACATATAATTAATGTAATCTGTCTTCAGAGAGGTCTGGACATCAATAAGGTGAGGTCCATGCAGGAACATTTTCTTCCTTCATTCTCCCAAGATCTTAAGAGGTTTTTAAGGTTTGTTTGCTTAGTTTGATGTTGTCAGGAAAAGTGACTTTTTCTACCTCCACAGCATCAGGAAACTCGTGTCCCTTCTGGGGGATAGGGGTCTAAATCAGAAAGTCTGATTTAGAAATCTGATGCTGAAAATCAGGATGCTCAGCCTGGAGCTGGTGCTGGTGCCACTCATGGGTAAGAACCAACTGCAGGAGAGCAGAACTTTCCAGCAGCCCTTTCACAATTTAATTTTGTATAATCCAGGGACTGCACAACCATTTCTGATGTACTTGGGGAGAATCAGCCTCCTGCTCTGTTAAACACTGCACGTGGTCAATGTGGGAAGCCCAGAATGGGACTCTGGCTAAGAAGAGGATTTATTAATTAATGCATGAATGTGTATTAAAGTATGGATGCACCTCAGCTTTTCCTGGTCAAAAAGCACAGTCTGATATGGCAGTGTAAGAGGAGAGGTGAAAGGAACACTCAGTCCCCATGGGGGAAGGAATTTGTATATTGACAAAGCAAAAAAAAATCTCAAAAATAAAAATGTTTCATTCTTGCTTATTTCTTCACTGATTGCTAAACTATGGAAAGAAAATTCCTGCCCGTTTTCTTAGAGATCACTCCAATTTCCCCAGTTAACCTTTAGCTTGCCTAAAATGCTAACATTTTCAAATTTATCCACGAAATACACACAAAGTTAAAATATTCAATTAATGGGAAAAAAAAGTTTAAAGCTAATTGTGGGCAACTTCCATGCAAGCTCATCTTCTGAAGGATTTCTTTATCCCAAATCTCCTTACATTTTTTAAACTGTTTTAAACATTTTTTAAACAGCCTAAAGCACATTTTCTTTTCCCAGCACTGCTAGAATTCAAGCTGCATCTTTAGCTGCTTTAATGGAGCCACAAGGCATTACATGAGACAGCTTTTTCCTAGTTCACAGAGGTCATATTGACATGTAACTCGTGGCATTTCCTTGTTTCCAAGATAAGATAAAACAAAGGGGAAGTGTTCAGTTCCAGGTGAGTGGGAGAGGGCACAAGAAATGGGAAGAAGATAAGAGTGTTTGATGCAGGTGGGAATTTATCATGCTCTGTTTCCTCTCAGGTTGCAGTGCAGAGGAGGCTGCCTGCTCACAGCACCTCAGTCCTGGCTGAGGAATGTGAGAAAATAAGGGAATGATCCAGGGGAGGAATCATATTGGTCAGTCAGTGTCTCCTTTCCAATCTCATGAGGATGCAGCAGGTTTTATTTCAGATATCTCAGTGTTGGGGTAACTCCTGGGCTCCTCTCATGTCAGAACAGCAAAATAAATAATAAATGCAAGTAAAGACTTTTAGAGGGTGGTTTTCAATCCTGTCCTCCCAGCAGAGCCAAATAAATTCCACAGCTGTAAAAAAGCTGGATTGGATTTTGACAATGGAATGCAACTTCTTTTAGGAAAAGAGATTTATAAATCTTCTCCTCTTCCCAGTGAAGAGTCTTCTGCTCTCTCAGTGTTTGCTGCTGTCCTTGCTGAGTGCTGCTGATCATCGATTCCCTTGTTCAGGATTCCCCTTCCCACCGGGAACAACTCCTCTGAGCCTTGTGCAACTCTTGGGGAGGTGAAGATGCTCTCTCAGTCTTTTCCTCAGGATTTTCGTAGCATTTCTTGGACACCAGGAGGAATTTCTTCACAGAAATGCTGTTAAAATCTGGGAGGGGCTGCCCAGGGAGGTTTGGGGTCCCCATCCCTGGAGGTGTCCAAGGAAGCCCCGGGTGTGGCACTCAGGGCTGGGTGACAAAGGTGGGGACTGGTCACAGGCTGGGCTTGATGGTCTTGAAGGCCTTGGCCAACCCAAATTCTTCTGTTATTCTGTGACTTTTTGCCAACTCAAGGCTGTAAGGGACAATCTAAAGTTCATGATCAATAGCATTGCACATAGATTGTTCTAAGAGTGGGGTTTTTTTGCAAATATCTTGAATATGAGCATTATTTTTTCCTCTTCAGTGGATGCCTTGGATTTGAAAGGCAGTGGGGATGATTGTGGGCATCTAATTGAACTTCCTGAGCTTCCTGAGCAGTGCACTCCCCTATGCACTGCTGCAAATCAGTGTGTCAGTGGAATATCATCTTTAAAAATTCCTTTTACCCATCCACGTGTTTTTTTCTCTTGACCCTTGGATTCTCTGGTATCATTTTGGTTTTGTAAATGTCACATTTCAGGAACAGCAGCACCAGTTCTGGCTATGAGGGTAAAACTCCTGCTGCTCCTGTAGATTCTGCAGCTCGTGTGCCCAAAGGTTACACTGGCCCTTGCTCCTTTATTGTGCAGGTCAGTAATTTTCATCCACAACCCCACAGATTTTTTTTTCCAAAGCCTCCAGCCCACCAGACAATTCCTCAGCCTGCTATTGTAACCTGCACTTCATTTCCAGGTGTGATTTTACATTTGGCTCTACTGAGATGTGGGTTTTGTTCATATTTGTGTATAATTTACCAAGCCAACTTTGTGTTGCTGGTCCAACCTTTTTTAGTTAACATTCCCCACTCTCTATTCTTTAACAGTGATATTTTTATATTTACTTTTTCCCTGAGTCATTGATAGAAATATGAAGGAGCAGAGAACAGACCCTTAGAGACTGCACTTGAACCAGCTGCTAAATGTGATTTCTATTTAGTTGCACGTGAAATGTATTATTTAAGCAGCATTTGATCCATCCAGTGACACAATTTTAGCATTTCCTGGTCTGGTTTATTAATCAGGATGTCACCTATAAACATCACAGAAGTACAAACTCTTTTCATCAGCAGCTGGCCATAAAACTGTGGATTTTGAGTTGATCTGACAGTGAAAGTTGTAGACAAAGCTTTGGGCTGATGCCCTCCTCGTTCTTCTGTCTGTCTTTAGTTGGGGATGTGTTGTTTGACTCTTCTGGGAGTATTTCCTACTTGTTTTTTAAGACACCTCCTGATTTCATATATCCACAAATGGCTAATGAAACTCTAAAATAATACCACTCCAACCAAGAAAATATCCATTTTCTTCACTGATGGATTATTTTTAAATAGGCAAAATAGCTAAAATGAACATTTACAGATAAACAGTGCGTGGTTTGGGGTCTTTTTGAGCTCTAATCATCATGCAAAGCAAGAAAATAATATTACTTGATGGTATGATAAGAGCTACTGTTGAAATGTGTTAATGACTGTGGGTGAAAACTTGCATTAGTGTAATGCAGCACAATTATTTCTGTGTTGTTAGGTTGTATCTAAGTAGGCATCTGGAGTAGCCTTTGTTCAAGAAAGCAGAAATCTGTGAGGAATAATACCTTGTGTATATTGCTTGAATATAATAAGCAGTAAATGACCTTAGAAATCTGATGGGAAAAGTTTCTCCTCAAAAAGTGAATCTCAGAGCAGCTCCGTCCCATCAGTGTGTTTAAATAAAAGGGGGAAACAACCCTAATCACAAATTTTGCATCATCCAATTAATATTTTATTAAAACATCATATTTAGACAGAAAAAATATTTTGTTAAAACCATGGAGAGTTGTTTTTCCATGAGCTGCCTGCTGCTGTTTCAGTCATAGAACCTCAGATGAGCACTGCCTGTAACTCCTCAACAGAAAATGCATTTTATCACCTGTATCCTCAATTCTGCAAGCTGGAAAACTGGATAAACAATTCAAATAAAGAACATGCCCTACCTGTTCCATTTTGAATGGAGAATTTTGAGCAAAATATTCTAGATTTATAGAAATCTAGAATTTCTAGATTTATAGGAAAATGAAGAATTTGCTGGAAACAGTTTGTATAATGGGTGCTGAGCTGCTCTCTGGTGAGTTCAAAGCAAACCACTCATTTCTAGAAAGCCAATGCTGCTTTTTTTTTCCTTTTTTTTTTTTTTTTTTTTTTCCCTTGGAGTGGGTGGTGGCCCTGTGGTGGCACAGGAGGGTGCAGCTGGCTCTGAGCAGGAAGGGTTAAGCTTTTTGGGAAGTGCATTGTGTGGAGTTTCCCAGGGGTGGCTCCTCTGGCAGCAGTCACTCATGGTCACCTCATCACATGTGGCTGCCACTATTTGAGGTGACAACTCACCCAGGAAAGCGCAGCAGAACAAAAAACATATTTATTCTGAAAATTTCTGGTCAAAGCTTCTGCTTTTCCCCAGGTTTTATGTCCTGTGTGTGATAATGGGCAGGGGGAGGGAAAACACATGAAAAGGTTTCCTGGTGTAGAAAAAACAGACACTATTGTGTTATGGGCACAATAAAACATGGGCAGAGTGTTTTTGGCAGCCTCTCATAATCTTGGGAAGATGATTTCTGTTTGGAATAATGTGAGGAGCTAAAGGGACAGCAAGGATTTGTGATGTAGGAACAAACTCTGCACACAGGAGGGCTTCAGAGAGGATCCAGTCTGAATCACACTTGTGTAATTTTAGATCTTACATACTGGGGATTTCTGCTGTTTGAAAGTGCAGTTCTGGCAAAAAAAAAATGTTGAAAAACACAAACCCCTGGGTTTTACACACCTAAAGAGAAAGAATCCTCCTGCAGCTGAGTTATTCTCTTTACTTCTGGCTCAGAGCCATGCTCAGGACATGGAATTTTCACAGGGATTCCAAAGTTATTCTCAGGATGAACCCCAACCTTCCTCCACTGCCGCTTTACCTGAGCATCCACACACAAAAAACCCCTTGTAAATCCTGATACACCTGCTTAGAGAAGGGATGTTTTCACTTTCCTTGAAGTGCTGTATAATTAGAAATGTCCAACAAGTTTATGCAAAGAAGAATTCAGCTGCAGCTTGGGTTTTTTTCTTACCTTTCTTTTTTTCTTTTTTCTGTTTTTTTTCTTTTTTTTCTTTTTTTTCTTTTTTCTTTTTTTTTTTTTTTTTAATAATTGATGGCTTTATTTCAAAATAGATTTATATATGTAGTTTGGACAGTCCTGTAGGAGAAATGATTGAAAGAAATCTGTGGGAATTCAAAGAAGGTAAGATATAACAGTAAAAAATAGCTGAAGAATGTTCAGGTCCTAAAAAATTAAGTTCTTTGTTTTTCTATTTAGCCATCTTATTCTTTGTAGCCTTTTCTCATTCTTTCACAGAGGAGTTAAGCAGGCAACAACTTATGTGCAGGAAAATATAAAGATCTAATGTATATATAGATATAATGGTATAAAATTCAGGTTTCTACAGCCAGGCAATGAGAAATCAACAATTAAAAAAAAAAAAAAAAAAGAAGAAAGTATTTGTTTTTTTATTGTTGCATGAATGTGGATTCAGGAGTTTAATTGTCAGTCCCTGAGTTGGTGTTTTGTGCCAGATCCACGCTCTGATAAAGTGGCTCCTCAAGAAGAAGAAATGGAGGTATCAGCTTTCAAGGAGCTGTCTTTTATTTCAGTTTTGCAGTATTTATCCCCTAAGATTCCTGCCCAGCACAGGAGGAGAGGCAGCTGTTTAAAATGGGAACAGCACAATGTTAACATGGGGATGCATCAGAAAACAGCAGAAAAAAGCTGCTTTAACTGCACTGGAAACTGTTGGTGTCTGGGAGTTTTAGGTTTCTGGGTGTGACCTGTGTTCCAGGGCTCCTCAGCTCCCTGCACATTTTCTGTAACCTGCCAGGGCAAACAAGGAATGAGCAAAATTAGCAGAATATCCCTGATTTTGGGTAGGTGCTGGCACAGAGCACTCTGCTCTAGAGGAGTTTCTGTGATGGAATCGTTGTTCCCATGCAGAACGTGGCATTGGGAACCTCCAAAATTCCTATACAGAGGAGTTTTTATATTCAGCCAAGCATAAATGAGTGTGCAGAGCTGGTGCCTGTGTGTGTCAGTCCCTCCTCACTGGTAAAGAGGGACAGCATAAGAGGAAATGGCCTCAAGGGGAGGTTTAAATTGAAAATTAGGAAACATTTCTTTGTGGAGAGGGTTGTCAAGCATTGAACAGGGAACTCAGTGGAGTCAGCATCCCTGGGAGTGTTCACAGAAGGAGTGGATGAGGCATCTGAGGTTGTGGTTTCGTGGTGAGCACGGTGCTGGTGCTGGTCTGTTGGATTGGGGATCTCCTGGGGATTTCCAGCCTGAGCAATTCCAGGATCCCACAGTTGTGATTTGGGGCTTGGTGGGGGTAACCTGGCCCAGGTGATCTTTAGTTTTGGGATGGTTTTGCTCTCACTGAGAGCAGGGAGAGCATCACTCACCCTTCCCCTCACCCTGCCCCGGGTGTGCTTGGACAGCTCCACATCCACCTCTGCTGCTCCTGTGTCAGAGCCCAGGACATCTCTGTGGCCACCCTGGAGGGGTTGGAGACCGGACAGGGGGTCTGGGATCTGTACAGGGGGGTCAGAGCCTCACACAGAGCCCAGGAGGACACTGCCTCTGATCCCTGCCATGGCAGTGAATGCCCACAGTGTGTGAAGAATCACAAGCTGAGAGAATTCAAAATAAGCAGTATTTAGTTGATCATAGAATGTAAATGTAGAATCTGGGATTTTCAGTATCTGGGGCTGAAGGGACAAGCTGGAGGAATTGGGGAGTGGCCCCTGTGCTCCTTGTTCTTGCTCTCGTCCCCCATCTTTTGCTGAGCTGGATTTTAGAGATTGGTTTAGAGTAGAAATGCCATGTTAGCATAGGTAGTGGGCATTGGTAAAATTCTGTCAATAAAAAGTGCATTTTGGATGTGGTTGGGTCAGGGGTGCTGTACATGAGGTGTGGGGCTCTCTGAGCCGCCCAGTCCTGCTCTGCTGGGGATGCCCTGCAGAGCTGGGACAGAACTGAGATAATGAAGAATAAACAACCTTGGAAACACGGACTGGGGACTCAGCCTGTCTGCTCTGGCTCTGGGGTGAAACACTCAGGGCAAGGAGAAGACAAAAAAACCTGATTGCCTCGGGGAACAGCAACCCCGAGGAGAATCTCAGGGAACAGCAACCCTGAGACCCCTGCCCTGCTCCCGTGTCCTCGGCAGGGCCCTCTCAGGCTCCTCTCCCCGGGGGATTGGAAACCTGAGCCTGTGATCCTGCAGCTCCCGGGAGCAGAGCACCACATTAGCCTGGAATGATGACCTGGCCGCCGGTGTTTCCCCGGGGGTGTCTCACAAGATATCATTTCAAACTGAGATCGCCTTCCCAGAGCCTCAGCACTGAGTGTCAGCAACATCCCCTCCGTGTTCCCAGAGCTCTTCCACTCTGATCCTTCTGTTCTCCTTTTCTTTTCCCCCTGCTGCCCTTTTACCCTCACAGCAGCTCCGTGTCCAGGTGAATCTGCATTTTTGGGCTGAGGTTGTTACTGTTTGTATTCTGTAATACCTTTTGTAAGTATTCTGTAAAAGCCCTGATGCCCTGGGAAAGCTGACCTGGAACAGAGACTGGACAGAGCCAGAGAATAAAGCAGGGCTTTATTGAAAGGCCTTTAGGATGCACCTTGGGCAGGACAGGGCCTGGCCAGGGCTGCACCCAAGGGGGACCCAAAATGGTCACAAAATGGACAAAGGGTCATGAGGTCTCACGTTTTTATAAATTTTAGTCCATTTGCATTTTGGGGTTGAATTGTCCAATTCCAGCTCCAGGTTCTGCAGTCCCATCCTTCTTGTTTTCTCTCCTCAGCCCCCCCTCTTTGTGCTTTTGGGCTGAACACTTGTCCCAGCTGTCCTTGGTGTGCAGCAGGAAAGGATTTGTTTTGTGTCCCTGCTGTGTGCAGAGCTGAGTGAGCCTGAGTGTGAGCTCAGAGCTGCCCCCTGGGCAGTGCAGAGCCTGAAATACAGAAAAGCATCACCCCACTCTTCCAAAAACACAGATTATTGAGGTTCTTCAGTATAGGTACATTGCACTTCCCAACTGATGGTTAAGGGCTGATTTTGCATGTTTAAAAACTTTTTCCTGGAGTTTTCCAAGTCCACTTAAATAAAAATCAAACAGAACACTGTAAGGTGGCAGTAATAGAGATTTTGAAGGGGACAGTTGAAACCCATCTGTGAGAATGAATCTGTTTTGCTTTTGGTTAAATCACATGGAGATTAAGACTAGATTTTAGATAAATTTTAGATAAATCCTTGTTTACTCCTAAGAAGCACTGTTATAGAAAAATAACATTTCCAATGTGTTTTGGTTATGTTGCCTTTTACTCTGACAAGTAACAGGCAACATACCTGTTTTTCAGTCTGAAGCAGAAAAAAATTAAGTTTAAACTTCATGTTGCTCTCCCAGTTTCCTTAAAATTCCGTTTTTCATGTGTGATTCAACCGTTAACATCTGGATGAGCAAAGCTGTCTTGCAGAAGTATTTCTGAATATTAGAATCTCAGCTTAATAGATTGAAGGAGGAAACTTAATCAATCTGTAAAGTATACAGAAAGAATTATTTCTATTCTCAAAAAATAATAGACCTTTGTAAATTAATTTGTATATATCCCTTTTTTCAGAGGGGCTTGTTTAATTCCTGTTTACAAGTGTTAGGCTTTTGTAACTATGATTTTGCTGTGAGTTTCCCCCCTCTTTTTCCCATTAGAAAGCCCTGCTGCAACCTATTTGTTCAAACAAAGATGTTTCCTCTCAATAAATCATCAGATGAGCTATTGGCTTCATAATCTTTACTTAAACCCAAAAATATCCACATGGGTGCACAGCATTTGGCTAATTAATTTCTGATAATTTGCAATGTTCACAGCCAGCTGCCAGGGGCTCCTGTGAGTGTTAATCTGTTAGCCATGGTGAAATGATTGGAGATCTGCTCCTGCTGGTTGCCAGATAAATTCTTCCTATGACAATGTCACTAGGTTAATTAATTCAATTAATGACTCCCAGTGAGATGTTTTTCTTTGTCTTTCTCATTTGCCACAGGCTGCTGAACAGGTACTCCCAGGGATGTATTCTGAAGTTGTGTCACAGATAAGGAATTATGGACCACTTGCTTGTCTAGTTCTGAAGTGTCTTAATTTTTTAAAAATTAAGTTTAGTAGCAGTTAATTCCATCATAAATTAATTTGTTTTCAGTTTTCTCTTAAATGTAAGCAGTCAATTACCCATCATTTTATTATTTTCAGGTACAGACATGAATTTAGGTAACTTTAGTGTTAGATAATTTTTACTCGTTTTGTAACTTCACTCTGTGACAGATGCTACAAACTGCAAATTTGTTTTTACCCTTGAAAAGAGGAACCCTTGAAAAGGGATCAGCCCTCAAGTGTATCTGCCTTATCACCCCAGATCCAATAATAGAACTGTTCCCTGGTTTGAAGTTTGAGAAGAGGAAAAATGCACCTTACATATAGCTGGTGTTTTATTTTTATTAAGGAAAAAGTGAAAGGAAAGATGCTTCCAAAAGGGACACGTGGAAAGAACCTCAGAGACTGTCAAGACTCTCTGTCTTGAATGCCACCACATTTTGCTGGGCAAAACTCAGAGTTTGGGGAGAGCAGCCTTCAATTTCTAGATGAGCTCATCTAAAAATGTGAGTAAAGCACAGAAATGAGAATGAAAATAAATTTTTCTTCTCTAAAGGTGCAGTGGTGTGAGATGGGCCCAGCCTCCCTCTGGGAATGCAGAGCACACAGGCTGTGCTGGGCTCTCAATCCCAGGCTTTATCCAGGTGGGAATGCAGAGCACACAGGCTGTGCTGGG
>VXBR01002259.1:60902-76379 GCA_013400215.1 Cisticola juncidis | reverse complement strand
GTCCAAAAAAAAAAAAAAAAAAAAAAAAGGAATGTCATCCCTGGAAATATGAAATCCGTGTTCAGCAGTTTTCCACAACGGGGGAAAAATACAGCTCAGAAAGAAGTGGTTTTGTTTTGAAATCTTCCAAGGGAAATTGAGCCCAGACTCACCTCAGGGGGCTGGGGGATGTGACTGCTCAGCCAGAGCTGCAGGGCTGAGCCCTCTCACACCACAGGAGCCTGGCAAACCTGGGAGCAGAGTTAATGAAGCATCCAGCATGGAGGGATGATCTTGGTGCTGGGAAAAGAAATCTGCTCAATAAAAGGAGCTGGAGCAGAGGAGTGAGGGAATTAGGCTGGTCAGTGGAGCAGAGCAGGAGTTCTGCAGTGGAGAAGCACCACGGGCAGGGAGAGGCTTCCCAAGGTCCGGGTGAAGAGTTTGGTGGAGGTGTCCCAGCATTTGGGATGTGTCACCAAGGCTCTGCTGGGTGCCAGAGGTGACAGGCAGCAGTGACACTGAGCTGAGGCTTTGCCACAGACCTCTGATCTATTTTGGGTGGGAAGGGACCTGAAAAATCATCTCATTCCAACCCCCTGCCATGGGCAGGGACACCTTCCATGAGGCCACAGTGAAGAAATCCAAGTCTTGTTCTAAAAGAATTGCACAAACCTCAGTGAAAAGGGGAAAAGTGAACTACAAGTGAGCAATTTGGTGGAGTTTTAGAATGGGGAACAGTTAATTTCTCTTTAGCTGAAGTACTATAATGGAGCAGAAATTCTGGAAGTTTTTTTCTTTGTGACTGTCAAGGCATGAGAAAAAATCCAGGTTCATTTTCTTCCCCTTGGTTACAGGGGTGAATTTTCAAAGTCAACTAAGGCAATGGGGTACAAAGATTACAGGAAGATTAAAAACCAACTAAATACTCACAGGCATCATCAGGTCCCTTTGGAAAGCCTTGTTGGCTGATCAGTGTTTGTTTTTTGTGTATCTTTTTGGAATAATTATGAAATATTTCCTGCAGGAGAAAATGGGAGGTCCCAGGTTCTGTGAAAGTCCTTTTCAGATAATTTAACTTCTGATTCCTCTGTTATTCAAAAGTCTGCTGCACTCTAGAGGATGGAAATATTTGTGGGGCAAAGATGTGCCCTGGATCCTCTTTTCTTTGCCCACATCCCCGGGTGAGGCATTTTTGCACTTTGAAACAACGAAAGTTCACAACAGAAATGTTCAATTAACTGTTAAACACTCTCATCAATTCAGGGACCATTTCCAAATCTGATGGATGAGTTCAAAATCTCCAATTCATTGCAACCATCAGGCGGAAAAACAGTTGAACTCCTGAGGAGAAAAGAGCAGATAAATGCTGGAATGAACTTGAATATCTTTGAGAGGTGCAGTGCTCTGCAGACAGTGAGTTATGAACAGGAAAACTTCCCAAGTGGGTACTGTAAGCAGAATAATAATGGGTAATGGCTCAAGCTAAGGGTTTTTTTCCTTCTGGCTTCATTTAGATCCCAGTTTGAAAGGCATGGAGTTTGTTTTTGTGTGCACACAGGGAGTGTCTCACACCATGCACAATGAAATTATTACCCATGACAGTAAAAAAAGAGGAAAATTTTATTAAAACCAAAAATCTGAAAAGTATGCAAATATTCAAGTTGGAAGAGAAGCTGAAAGAGGACTTTATGAATTCTTGGCTAAGTGAGTAATTTCTTGAACTCTCAAAATAAATGCTAATTTAGATTAGTTTATTTGGACAGTTAGGATATATTCTGAATTAATTGTGTTTCTCACAGGTGCATTCAATGGATTCATACTGCAGGAACTTCTGAGAGAGTTTTTAATTAAAGCAACCTGTAAGTCCGTGAAAAATGAGTGGAAACAAATGCAATTCCCTGCTTTAGAATGGTAGGATTCTGTTTTGGTCAGCATTGCTCTCAAACCTCACAGATTCTATATTTTATTAAAAATAGGTTATGTAACATGTAAAAAAACGTTGTGGAATGCATTTTTCTGAATCCCATCACAGTTTGCTGTAATTCTGCATTATGCATGAACAGACTCAATTATATTTCTATGAGATTTTCAGACTCTGCCTCCACTGTCTTCCATTCAAACTTGCATTTTGAATATGCTGAGCTATGAATTAAAAACACAAATCCAAACAAAGCCAGCAGTAGGTGCACTGATAGCAGTGCAAAGTCTTTTTTTGCCTGGTAATATCCATCCTGTTACTTTCCAGGATATCCAGATTCCAGCTCTTTCTGCTCTTAGGGAGTGATGTGACCTGGCATAAGTGAGCTATTCAACACAGAATAGAGGTCAGTGTGTTTGCTTAAACAATCATTTAAATAGTAATAATTTTAATGCAAAATGTAAATTTTAATGCAAAAATGTATGCCAGCTGCTCAATGGATTCCCAGAAGCAAAGTGTCCATTCTGTGCTTAGGGTTTTATGGAAAAGGCCAGGAAGGTGGAAAAGAAGGAAAAGTTCGGCATTTTGTTTAGCAGACAGAAAATTCTGTCACTGAGGGACCAAGAGACAAATCCAAGTTGATTCAGGGTAAAGAACCTGAACTGAGCCTAAAATTGATGATGATGCAGCTGAGCTGCTAAAGCTGCAGGGCCTGCTGGAAAAGGAGATTCACCGAGCCAGGGCAGGGGAGCCAAGAAGCCAAAATCCCAACTCCCCCCTGCTCCTGGGAGTGGGAGACAGGAGAAGGGCACAGGGCTGCCCTCCCTTTCTCCTGCTGTGCCTTTCTGAGTGGCTGCAGAGCTCTGAGGATGCTTTGTGAGCCCATCCCAACACCCCAATCCCAGGGCAGCAGAGGTTTGAGGATGGGATCCTGCCCTGGTTCTGCTCTGCAGCCCCTGGCTCCCTCCAGCACAGAGATTCCACTCTTGGGTCTGTAACACATCAACAGTGAAATGGACTTCATTCTGAAATAAATCAACTGTGGGCACGTGGAAATAGGTCCAGTTGGCAGAAAATGGCATTTATGGTATGAGTGTATCACTTCCCATTGCTTATCAACTCTTTGAAATAATAAACTTCACCAGCTGACCCAAATGTAAGCACTAAAAATAAACAGATCAGCACCACTTTGCTTGGTTTTTACAGAATAAAAGGCTCCTGTTATTTTCAGAGCCTGATTTTTCCATTTCCCTTGATGCCCTGACCTCTCTTTACTGGCCCACTTATTAGTAACACTCACTTTTGGGAGATTGCAATGTTGCTGAAAGCACAGAAAATACAATTCCTCCAGCCATTAATCCTTGTCTTGATGCTACCTCCACAGCACAATGCCTCTCTCTTTCACTCCTGCCTTTTTTCCTCCCTCTTTTTCTTCCCCTTTTTTATCCCCTCTGTTTACCCCAGTGCAGCCACTCCACGAGGTAATTCCCTTTGTGCCCAGCTTGCTGCAAACCATCTCCTATTTACACTGGCTGCAATTTTCAATTAAAGACAAGAACTTAACTTTAGTGGAGGGTCCTATAGAGTCCAGCATTTGGGACTTAAGATTTGCTTTCCCAGCTTGAGACTTTGGGGTTGGGAAGCTGGAGAGGGAGCCTGGGTGAGGTGGCAAAGTGTCTTTCACAGCAGGGTTTTAAAGCAGAAAACATCTGAACCCCCAGGCTCTGGGGCTGGGTAAAAACAAAAGGTAGGGAAAGAAACCTCGTGCAGAAATGAGGTACAGGCCTGGCACCCAGAAATAGGATTTAAGTGGCTGAGTTACCCTTTGTGCAGGATAATAATGTCAGGGATGTGAAAACTGATTTTAAAGAATGTCCTAAAGTGTCCAGGCTACACTGATCAGTCTTGAAGCAGAGGACTGTGAAATGCCACTTAACATGCAGGTTTAAGTTTATAAAAACCAACTGTAGGCAGAAGGTTTTTTAAGGTTTTTTAAGGTTTTTTAAGGTTTTTTTTTGTTTTGTTTTGTTTTTTTTTTGTTTTTGTTTTTGTTTTTTTTTTAATCTGTAAGGTTTTTGCTTGCTAAACAAGCAGGACACACAAGAAATTATCGTCAGACCATGAGAAGAATTTCAATGTACAAAATTCCCCTTACAGTTTCTCACTTAACTCTGTGTGTACTGGGATGGCTTAGGAGACTGCAAATCAATGTTTTTATTTAAAAGATGGCAGGTGCCATTTATTTTGTCTGTACCTACCACAGAGCAGAGCATATAAATTGGGAGATTTTCTGGCTACATTGTTATATATTATATCTGTATCTATATCTGTATCTCTTGTAGTAGATAGGAAACAATCCTGACTATTTTTGATCCTCTCAGCCCGCAGCTGAAGAAAAATCATAACTAGATCAACCTTTTTTTTCATTATTTGTCAGCTCATCAAGCTTTAAACCCCCTACATGCTGTCTGCTAATAAGAATTAAATCATGTAATAGCCAGTGGATAAATTAGCTGAGGGCAAACACAATGCTTTATTTAACAATTTTTATCATTATTTCGAAGCATCCAAGAAGAACAGGGTCTGAAAAGTTTGAAATCTGAATTAGCTTAACTACTTGTGACAAGTTTACACATGAGAGACATCGAGACTGTGTTCTGCTGGTTACTTTGAGTTTCATCCTGGCTTTCTGTTTGAAAGATCCCAGCCAAAGTTAAATCAACCCACCCTTTGCTGATTTCCAACATTAGACATGTCCCCAGCTCTTTTTTTTTTTTTTTTTTTGCTTTCAGGCTGACTTTCTCCCAATTGAAATTCAGTTCCTGAATGGTCGGTTTTTCCCTTGCTTCTAAACGTTGATAAAAAAGGGTTTTCTTCACTCCCTCAATTTGATGTGACAGGGCCCTGACATGAATAATGGACGTGTTTCTTTCACAGGCAAATCAACTTAATTTAGCATGCTTTTATACTTTCAATAGCAAAGCCACAAGCCTGTAAATTCCATGAGATCCTTTAGGTTTGCAGAAATCTTTAGAATTAGCAGAAAATGTATAAAGTAAACAGCACTTATTTTGTCAAAATACTTGAATAACTTTTATGCAGGAGCTAGAGATGAATATATCACTGCCTAATCAGATTGTGATTTACATGCAGTTGAGGATGGGCTGCCCGGGTTCAGCCTGCCCTTTTGCTGAGGGAGAAATAGGGGTAGGAGGACTAAATAATCACAAATACTAAATGGAATTAAGATCCCAAACTCTCTTCTGAAGGTGAAGGAGAAAAGTGGAATTTGAAGAGGTTTATGCAGTAGAGGCTCTGTCAGGAGAGCTCCATTCTCTGCCTGTCTCCCTGGAGAAGCTGGTGCTCTACAGCTCAAGAAATGAGGAGGAAAAAAAAGAATTATTATTTATTATCTACAGAGGAGGGTGAGAGACCAAAGCAACCCACCAGCTTTAGGAAATAACCTGCCTGTGTGCACTGACAGGTATTGTCTGGGAGAGGTCACCTGATGTCACAATTTTAAGTGTGGCACCTCCATCTCTGCCTCATTTTACTGGTCAAGGTGTGATAAAGCAGTGCTGGGACATTTCCCTCATGCTGAATTACATCAGAATTCCTCTTTAAAGCTTCAGACAGCAACTTTGGGCTCCTCCTTGGAGGTTTCAGGATGTCCCAGAGCTCGCTGGTGCCTCCCTTGTGACCCACCATAAATCTCGTGTGAAGCCAACAAATCAAGGGTGAGCTCTGCTCTCTTCCCCACAGAAAGCCAGGGAGTGGAAATGAGGGGAACTCTCTCAGTTTGCCCTTTTCACCTTCAGGACTCATCTCCCAGCACTGCTGCTGGTAGCCAGCAGCCTGGTGACACTATCAAAGGAAAATAGAGGTTAATTCTATTGTCATTACTTATTATTGTAACATCAGGCAGCTGTAACAGCCCATTCATTAAAATATCCTGGTAGTGCTGGTAGAGGAATCAGTGAATGGGAAATGGGCTGGGTTGGGGTGTACAAACTTTGCTGCTAAAAATCATTCTGTTTGCATAACAGAGAGTTAAAAAAATAAACCCTTTCTTTGTAGTAATACATAAATAAAAGAGAAACTAGTTTAGAAAAGGATCTTCTCAAAGGAAATGCTGCTTGACTCGCAGCCATCAGGCTGGGTAGGGAAAAGCCAGCCCAGGGATGCTCTGCTGCTTTCAGCCTTGGTGCAATCCATGTGCTAAGGGGATCCCACATACCTCCAGGTCTGCCTGTAATAAGTAGTTAATCAGCCAATTAGGGGAACCAACAATTACAAATTGGGAAGAGCAGGACAAGGAAAGAAGAAAGGGAGTGAGTCAAGGTAGGCTGCAATCCCTTTCAAAAGGTTTCTAACATTAACTCCCAAAGAATTACGTTCTACCGTACCTTGACTGATTTGTTTCCCCCCTTCCCCCCCCTTCCCCTTTTCCTACTCGTTGGGTCAGTTAATTGGCTGATTAACTAGCAATTACCTCTGGGACCAGCTCTATATAAGGTCTCTTTTAATCGAGAATTTTATTGACAAAGGCACCAGAGCAAATTCATCTCTGGTGTGAGCTGGCTGGAGTGAATGCCTGACACCCAGCACAAAGTTGATCCATTGTACCACAGGCACTGTGTTTTTACAGCATTTATTCACTCAGAACTTTTAAAATTACATCCCTTTTCTGCAAGATCTGTTCATTTTGGGTAGGAGAGGGAGCAGGAGCTCAGGAGGGAGGTCGGTCAGATGGGGGATGTGGGAGCAGCAGTGTCCTGCAGCCCTGGCTGGGGTGAGGACAGGACAGGGTGACACCTCCCTTTTTCCTCAGGCTGGCACTGCTGCAGGGTTGCTGGCACAGGCTCTCTCCTCAGCATGGGCACTGTGATTAATTGGAGGATGGAGACACCTCCTGTCATTGTCCTGGTGTGCACAGCTGAGCTCCCCAGCCAGGGGAAACAGTCCCTGACAGAATTGGGGGATTCAGGACAGAGAGTGAAGCAGCTCAGCTGTCCCTGCTCCCTTTCCAGGCCCTGTTTGGACCATTTTTTACATCACTTTCCCTCTCCTTGTTCCTGGCACTCTGCTGGATTCCTGCAGCCCTACAAACCCCTGTTGGAATTGCAGGAATTAAACCCAATGCATTTATTGCCGCAGAAAGCTGAAATGGGACAGTGCAATCAGAAATCCCCCATTCCTGCACAGGCTGTGCTGCCTGGAGCTGCTGCTCCCTCAGGCTGCTCTGCTGGGAAGGGAATGCTGAACTGGAGCCTCCACATGGTTACCAGGCAGTGGGAAAAGCCTGCAGGAGGGGATGGAGATCCTGTCCTGGGAGAACTCAGACCCCTGAGCCAGCTCTGAGCACTGGAGCCAAAAGGCAGAGGAGCAGATTATTGAGGGATCTGGCAAATTCCCTAGAACACTGGGGGCTGGCAGGAACACATCCCTCCCTGCATGAAAGGGGCTCTGTTTTACAGCTTTGAACAGCTCACAGGTTAGAGATAGGCTAGCCTGGGAATGGAACAGCCTAAAGACCAGGAATATGGGAAATCTGGGGAGGAAAGTGGCAGAAAAAAGGCTTTTTCCCTTGCTGGGCAAGGACAAAAATTTCCTGCTGTGGATGAGGCAGGGACAGGTTTAGGAGCAGATCTCTGTCTGATTGTGATTGTGGAGCTCCAGATGCTGCAAGGAGCAGCTCAGCTGAGGCAATGCAGTTTTGCAGATTTAGAGAGGTGTAAGTGATAAAAGTGACAGAGGATATTTTATAGAGGTAGAGGGACAGAGGTGGGGCATAGAATCACCTCCTGTCCCTCTGCAGCTGTCCAGAATTAGTGATGGCACCTGCAGCCAGCAATGCCAGCTGGAAGTGTCCCTGTTTCTACCTGGATGTCACCTCTGCACTGCTGCTCACTCTCAGTCCTGTGGTGAGGGCATCCTGTAAATGTTTTCTTCCTACAGACCAAATTTTCCTGGCTAATCCAAGCTATCTTGTTAAAAATGTTGATGATACAGGGCCCTATATAATAAAAAAAATGCTGGTATTTTTGATAAAGCCTAGTTAATACTTTGTCTTTCAAACTTCTGTACTTGGAATGAAGGGAGATTTGGGCTGGAAAAAGCAGAAAAAGGGGGGAAAGTCACTTTTTTTCCTAATGAAAACATGCTATCTGCTTCAGGGAGCAGCTGGAAAAAAATCAGTGGAAGAAAAGCCTTATCATAATTGGTCTCCTTACAAAAGACACTTGCTTTGCTGAAAAAACTCTGTTATCCTCACAGTGATAAGAAACTTGTAATAGAACTCCCAGGATCTGAGGGATGTGGTTATTAGAGGGAGAGAGTAGCTTTGCCCATCTTTGAAGTGAATTCAATCCCACAGGATATTTGGAGTCTGAGATCACCTGATACCAAGTTTATATATGAACTAGAGAACAATACATTTGAATTGTCATAAAAGTGATAAAATGTCTTCCTCAGATCCAGACAAAGCTTGTCACTTTGCTGGTCACAGCTCTGGATTTCCCTGGAACCCAGCTCATCTTAAAGCTGGATATTTATCAGTGTTGTGGAGGGACTTAGGGAGAACTCACCCAGAAACATTGTGGATTACAGAAAAACATTTCTGTCTTTAATGCTAAAGGGTTTAGAAGCCCCACATTAAGGACAGATATTC
The DNA here is from genome assembly GCA_013400215.1 of Cisticola juncidis. Taxonomy (NCBI): domain Eukaryota; kingdom Metazoa; phylum Chordata; class Aves; order Passeriformes; family Cisticolidae; genus Cisticola; species Cisticola juncidis. The sequence continues at coordinate 67,812 of VXBR01002259.1, read as the reverse complement.
CTCAGGTGCCAAATAGGCTGCAGGAGGCCAGACAAAATTCTGTTCCTAACTTTTTAAAAGCAATGTATATTACAAATTAAGATCTAAATTTATGGGCAGAAGCAATAACTGTTCCTGGCCATGAAGGGAGGAAGGAAGTGCAGGCATCAGAGCCAGGAGTGCAGCAGTGCCTCTGATGCATCCCAGTGAAGGAGCTGGTGCCTCTTTATTCCTCCTTCCTTCACCTCTGCTCTTTCCACAAACCATTAGAAGAGATTTTCAGCCATGGCAGAGTATGAAGGGAATGGGTGACAGGTCCAGGAACATATCCAGGACCTGCTAAAATCAGGATTTCTTATAGGGTAGAAAAGTTCATTCAATCCTGAGCCAGTGGAGGTCCATAAATCAAGAAGTGGGTGCTGTGCTGGGCACTCAAACATTCCAAATCTTCTGTCCTTGCAAAGGGAATGAGGGAAAAGGGATTTTGTGTCAATTGTTCAGCAGGAGATTATCTGGAGAAGGCACAGTTAGTCCTCTGCAGCAAAGGACACCATTAGGGACTTTCTCCATGTAGGAAAATGCACAACTTCTTAGAAGTGATAAATAAAAGAGATTTCTCACAGCTTTTGAAACTCTGCTTGTCCTGAGCTGGGCAACTGCCAGAGCAATGGTGGAAAGGTGTGGTTAGTGTGGTTTTGGGGCTTGCTAGAGAAACAAGGGCCTGGATGTGAAAACCAAAGGAGTACTTTGTGTATCTTATCCTTATCCCCTACTCATCTGATGTCTCCTAATGTTGTGCTGCCTCCAATATTCTGATGGGGTGGAGGGGCAGGGGGTCTTTGATGGGTGCTGGTTTAGACCTCTGTGGTGTCATCAGCTCACCAGGAGTGCAAGTGGCCTCTTTTCAACTCTCCAGTTGTGGACTGGGATTCAGGCAGCTTTTATTCACTGCTAAACATGGATTAGACATGTAAGGAGTGACAGCTTAGGCAGCCCATCATAACAACAGCAAAGATATCCCAAAGCAGGAGGAGAGGAAGAGAAGTGGCTGCTTTTGAGTGAACCAGTCCCTTGGGATGTGCTGTGCCCTGCACCCCTCCTGGCCAGGGGCTGCTCCCTCCCACTGCTGCCAGGAGGAACACAAACAGGTTGGGAGCAGGGATATATACTGCCACCCTTATAAAAAACAAAAAATACAGGAGTGCAGTGCTCCTGTGTCCCTTCTTCTGCCCCCATGCATCACTGCAGAGGCTCTGAGCCCACTATTACAATGTTGTCAGGGCCCTGCTCGTTTTCTAGTTCATATCCTTGTTCATGCTGTTTGCTAAGTACTTGTTCACTGTGACAGCTTTCAGCAAAACAGAACACACTGAATGCTTCTTTCCAAACAGCTCTGTCCTGCTGGGCTCCAAGTGAAACAAGCCCTTCAGACTCCATCATGTGAACTTTTCATAAGGAACAATCTCCTTTAGACAATTCCTTTCAGAGATACTATCCGTGAAACTGGGACTTGGGGATGAGGTGACATCACAGCCTTCTTCCTCTGGCCAGGGTCATGGCCACCAAAGTTGTATTTGTTAGGAGGCCTCCACATGGCATGGTGCATGATTTCCTTAATTACCTGATGTTTCCTCATTAAAAAAAAAAATCTGCCACCACTTGAAAGTGTATTTTAGTATGTTTTCTGTTGCAAGAAAAGGCTTTTGTGCAGACAGTCAGATCTTGGCTTTGGAAAATCAGAACTGATTAATGAAAACATAACAAGCCTGCAGTTAAACCTTAAAGGCAGATGTGGCAGAGCTGCTGGATCCAGACAGGCAGATTTTTGCTATTTCCCTGGCTGGTGTCTGTTCCTTGTGCCATCCCCATGGGCTCACCTGTGCCCCTGGTAGCAGCCAAGTGAAGGAAAAAGCGGGAGGTTTGAAGAGCAAGGCAAGGTGTGCATGTCCTCACCACTGAATTAGCACATAAATGAGCAGAAAAGGTTGGTTTAGAGAGTCTGGGAGTGTGCAAACCCTTCATGTGCACTTCAGCACCAAAACTTGGCCCTGTGGGTCTCCTCCTGCCACACTGCTGAGACCTTAAAGAAGTTCCACCACTTTTCCTGGAGGTGGAATTGGAATTGCTGATCCATGAAAGGTGGATCCCAACCCAAATATCACTGAATATCCACCACCCCAAATATCTGCCATGCACGGCCAGGGGAGGAAAAATAATGTGGTAAAAGTACCAGAGAAGCAGTCACATGGAGGAAACCAAGGGGAAAGAAAAGTTCCAGGTTTAGGATTGGATGCAGAGAATGGTCCTTTGGGTACTGGTGTGTCCCATTGATACAGGAATGGAGATTTAAGTGGCTTTGTACTTTTAACTATTCCTGATTTGTTAAGTTAATTATGAAAAAAGATATCTCATGTGCATCTTGATATTTTATCCTGGTATTTCCATTTTACACTGTTTTAAAGAATTGTTCTTCTGCACTGCATTACAAAAAAAGAAAACCCCAAAGAGCATTAATAAGGCATCACCCTTAAATAACTGGAAATGTTAATTGGAAGACAAATCTGAGAAAATTGTCCTTCAGCCCAAGCAGTGTTCAGTCCTTCATGAGATTTTGTTAATAGCATGTCAGCTGCCTTGTAGCCAAAAGATCTTTGTTTATCCAACTTCCATGGTTAAATAAATGAGAATTATGAGCTCCAGAATGTGTCTTTCCCTTAACTCTGTTGTATAAGATGTTGTTCTTTAACTCAGATGGTGTCTCCTTTCCCTCTGTGCTTCTCTAAATGTTATTTTTTGAACAAGGTTTGATTTACATGGCTGAGTCAATCTTTTGGCCAAATGTAAAGGGCAAGTGATTTATATGAAAATTTTATCTATAACATATGTATTCTTTAAGATACTTTCTGTACCTTCTTTAGATTAAATTATTTGTATAGACTGAAAAATTTACTTTGTTATGTCCAGAAGTAGCAACTTAGTTTTTCTGACTTCCTATAAATCTTCATTCATTTTCAGTCAGACCAGGGAATTCCATCACACTTTTTTTTTGGCCAATAATTCAGGATGAAGAATGTGCAAGGTCTCTCTTTATATTTCACATACTTCTAATGAGAAATATTAATTTATAATTGCAAAAAGTTACCCATTTTGCCTGCAGGGTTCTAGATGAAGTCAGTAAAATTGAGGCAAACTTGGGGCATGAGTTACTCATGATCCTGTGGAAATTTGTGGGAATTTGTGCACACATGGAGTTGTCCTATTGCTGCTGTCATGGAAGCCTTTCTTCTTCCCAGCTGCATCCCACCTTAATGAGAAACCACTTCCATGTGCAATTTCACAGCTATTTCTGTGCCCAAACAAAGAAGGAAAGTTTGAGGACAAGTTTTAAAGATATTGAATGGACAGTAGCTCTGGTAGAGTTTGGCTGGAGCATTTACAAATGCTTTGTACTTGTGATTCTCTCACTCATATGGAAAAGGAGGAAGTAAAATATCATCCTCAAATTCAAGTATTTATGCCTGTCTCTTTTCCTTTTCACAGCTCAGTGCTGCTCAATTCCCTCTGAGGGCACTGGGATTTTTTAACACCATAATCTAAGATATTGAAATAATTTTAGCAACAATTAGTGACTAATAATTAATCCTCCTAAAGGAAAAAAAAAAAAAAAAGAACAACAGAAGGAAAAGGCTGAAGAGTCTCAGAATATTTACGAATCAATTTGCCTTCTTGTCTGTTCTAAATGTAACCATAATGAAAGCATACTTGGCATTGATTCCATTGCTTTGGAGTGGTTTGATTTAAGATGTTCATTGTATCCTAAGCTGTCCAGGTCACATTCAGCAGGGACAGGCTGTGACAACCAACAAAATCCAGGGTCAGCCAGGTGTGAGGGTTGGTCACAGAGCCTGGGCTCTGTAACCTGTGGCTGTGCTGTACAGGACCCCATAAATAACAATTTGCTGCTGGTTTTTGTCCTTTATACTCAAATCAGAGCACGCAGAGGAAAGGGGAGCAGGAAGAGAAATGTCTGCATGTGGTAGAACTCGAACACGGAGTTATCTGCAATCATATATTTCATTTATTTATGCTGTACAGAGAGCAGCAGCTCCTGTGCTGGACTATTTCCCTTTAAAGGCGCCCGGCCCGGGTTTCAAGTGCAGGCTGGAATAAACACAAACAAACGTGGTATTCATTCAGCTGGGGGCTTCTCCCATTCACCCTCCGCATTCTCTCACCCCTCTCAAAACTGAGAAACGCACGTTTCCAAGCGGGGGGGATGAGAAGGCGCTGGGATTGAGCTTTTTCTAAGCAACCCTTGCTTTTTCACGATTCATTAAACCCTTTCTCCCTCGCGTGTAATTGGAGCCCTCTCATTTACATGCATGAGGGATGCATAACTCTGCATGAGAGGTGCTGCGTTCAGGGGGTGGAAAATAAAATAGAAAAGAGAGGAGCCGGCCCTTGGGCGGCCAGGGTGAGGGAGACACGGGAAAACTTGGCCAGGGAGAGGCTGCAGAGGCTTCGGGGCTCTGGAAGGAGCCGGGGCTGTGCCAGGGGAAGGGAGGGAGGGAGGGAGGGATGCTGGACCAGCTCCGCGCTGCCTCGCCTGACCCCAGAGCCGCCCGGAGCGGGGCTGCTCACAGAGACACCCCATTGATTAATTCATTAATTAATTGTGGCTGGTGAGGCGTCCGGGGCTCACACCCCACCTGCCGAAGCTGTTTTGGGATGGTGGAAGGGAAGAGACCCTGTTCCACCTTCCCTTTGCACCATGGAAAATAACTCTTCACCCCCAATAGATTTTTTTTTTTTTTTTTTCCTTGCAAGGCAATGTCAGAATTTTAGTCAGCTTGCTCATGGTGGGGAAAAGCCTCCAGCCACAGGGAGAAATATTTAGCTGGTGTTTTATACTGATAAATTTCTACTTAGTAAAGTGCACCTTGCTCTTGGCAGAAGCTGCTCCTCTCTTTCTCTGCACAGGCTCTGTGCTGCTCATGTTCACCCAGCTCTTAAAGTTGCTGTGGCAATGCTGAGCTGTGTTTAAAAAAAGCTCTAACATCATTTCTCCCACTGGCAACTCCTAATTTATCAGTAAGGTGGAGGTATAATCAAGCTTGTTAAGATCTGTATAGCAAAGTTTATTTTTTAAGCTGTTTTTTGGCTGTGCCTGGATATGTCAGGCAAGAAATGAGGGTGTGGGATCTGCCCTGCAGGACAAGGACCAGCTCCTCTCCAGGAATTCCTGCTCTGCCTGCACTCTGCACCCTCCCTCAGGGGAACAAGCAAGAATGACACTTTTCCTGCTAAAAACAACACAAGAATGATGCTGGTGCTGTGGGCAAAGTGTAAATATCTTCACATTCCAGAGGAATTTGTGGGAAGGGACTCTGCATGGCACGGAGCCTTGGTAATTCACTTCTAGAGACAGCAGTTGGCTTTACATGTCTTAAGAGATGCTGCTTTATGGTGGTAATAATTTGGTAATTTTTAAACCTTTAACAGAAAACAAGGACTGTGATATGACCCCGTGGAGTAGCACTTAGAACTGTGTCTTCTCTTATTTTTTTTTTATTTTTAGTTTTAATTTTTCTAATGTTTTTTATAAGCAAATTGAGTACTTTTGATGGAAGAAAATACTGAAACACGATCAGGACTAATATTTGTTTGCATATTGTCAACGGGAAAAGTTTTTAAGGAATGAAATAAAAAGAGTACAGAGATAAATTAATGAGCGTTTCTTCTAAGCTCTTACTTTATATGCTCAAGCCCATCTTTTAGCTTAACTTCTATTTAAAAAGTTGAAAGAAACGAGGAAATCCCTGCAGAGAACAGCCAGCCACACTTCTGAATTTCAATGCGTCCTTCTAGACGAGCGCCTTTTATTTCAAATGGTAAAGTTGTTGCTTTAATCAGGAGACAATCCTTATATATTAGTTGTGCTGGCTTATAATTGTAAGAGCTAAATGATACACAAAACTGGATACACATCTTTGCAGGCCCATTAATGGGGAGGACTGAAAGCAAAAGTAAACACTAACCTTGCAAAATAAAAGAAGTTAAAAGATAAGTGTTAAGGACCTTTTCCTTTTTTTTTCTTTTTCTTTTTTTTTTTTTTTTTTGGAGAATAAAACAAGATTTAGTAGCTTTCCACTTAATTTAAATGAAAAGAATCGCTACCTTACATATTGCACTGATAATGTGGGGGAGAGAGAAAACAAAACCGCCTTTGTGGCACTGACACCTCCTTTAGTTGTTGTGAAGAAACTTTTCCCCTCGGTATCTGCTAACCAATTCTAATTAATGCCGCACATTCCTCCACTGAAATCATTTAATGCATAACTAGGGGGTGGAAAAGGAAAAAAAAAAAAAAAAAGAGAGAGAGAGAAAAAGAGAGAGAGAGAGAGAGAAGGAAGAGATTCTCAATGCTGATGATTGCCCTGCTCGAATTATGGGAGTGAAAGCCCTGGCCCCCCTAACCTGCTGTCTGTAAAGCCGAGCTTTGAAAGCGAGCCGTGCCCTACAAAAGCTGTCAATCTCTGCTGCCCCAGAGCCCGGGTTCACATGGATTGCAGTGACAGCCCTCCTCCCCCACACACAATACATCAATCTGTCTGTCCCCAGCACCCAGGGCCATTGTGCCCCCGCAGGTGCCTCACACAGCACCCACGGCCGCCCTGGGAACGGCCCCACAAAGGGCTGGCCATGGGTACTGGGCTGAGCCTGGGAGGGCTGGCCTGGAGCACAGGCTGGGCAGAGCCAGGACAGAGCAGGGATTTATTGCCCTGGTGGCCAGGAAGGGCTCCTGGCCTGGATCAGGAATGGTGTGGGCAGCAGGAGCAGGGAGGTCACTCTGCCCCTGGACTGGGCACTGGTGAGGGCACCTCGAGTGCTGTGTCCAGCTGTGTCCCCTCAGTTCAGGAAGGACATTGAG
>VXBR01002259.1:37555-53942 GCA_013400215.1 Cisticola juncidis | reverse complement strand
GAGGAGAGGGGACAGGGGGACAGGGACCGCCGGCAGGGACTGGGGACAGGGAGTGAGGACAGGGACTGGAGACAGGGATTGCCGCCTGCTGTGGGGACCACAGCGAGCAGGGGGTTTTGGGAGTGGGACTGCATGTCCCACACCAAGCTGGATGTTTTAGAACAGGTCCCACACCAAGCTGGATGGTTTAGAGCAGGTTCCACCCTGAGCTGGGTGTTTTGGAGCAGGTTCCACACTCAGCTGGGTCTTTTAGAGGATGTTCCCCCTTCAGCTCGGGGTGGAACCTGCTCCTAAAACACCCAGCTTTATATGAAACTTGCTCTAAACTATCCAGCCTGGTGTGGAACCTGTTCCTAAATTCCTGGCTGAATTCCCGCTGGGGTCTGAGTTAGCCCACGGAAGAGGCAGCACATCCTGACAGGCTCCTGGTGCTTTTGCTGCTTGCAGCAGGGATTCCTAGAAGCTGTGCAGTGCTGCTTGGTTCTTCTGCCATCGTGTGGCTGCCGGAGGGATGCTGGGCTGTGTCCCCCGTGCGGGGCAGGGGTTGCAGTGACAGCTTGATGGGTGTCCCCTCAGCAGTGACAGCCTGATGAACTCCAGGCTACTAACGAGGATTTGGCTGCCAACTTCCTCCCCTGCCTCAGTCCCCCAGCAGGAAAAGGGATTTACAGGACTCGGGCAGCACTGAGGAACATGCTAGGACCCCTCAGCTTGGGGTGAGGGGTTTGGGAGCCTTGTCCCCACAGAGTCTGGGGTGCAGGGCACAGACAGACTCCAGGTGCTGGTGGAGAAAAGCAGGTGCTGTTTTCAGCCACCCCAACCAGTGCTGGGGTCCTCAGCAAAAGGAGGACATGGACATGGACATGGACATGGACATGGACATGGACATGGACCTGTTGGTGCAGATCCAAAGGAGGCCATGAAGATGGGAATGTAGGGAGCACCTCTCCTGTGGGGAAAGTCTGAGGGAGTTGGGGTTGTTCAGCCTGGAGGAAAGAAGGCTGTAGGATGACTTTATTGCAGCTTTCTGGTGCCTAAAGGGGCTCCAGGCGAGCTGGAGAGGGACTTCTGACAAGAGCCTGGAGGGACAGGACAAAGGGGAATGGCCTTAAACTGAAAGAGGCAGGTTTATGTTGGATACTGGGAATAAATCCTTCCCTGTGTGAGTGGTGAGGCCCTGGCACAGGTGCCCAGAGCAGCTGTGGCTGCCCCTGGGATCCCTGGCAGTGCCCAAGGCCAGGCTGGATGGGATTTGGAGCAGCCTGGGACAGTGGGAGGTGTCCCTGCCATGGCAGGGGGTGGCACTGGATCATGTTTGAGGCCTCCCTGCTGCATGGCCCTGTTGATGCCTTTTGGGCAACCTAAAAACCGAGGCCAGACAAAATAAAGGGAATAAAAAGCAATTCTATTTATTGGAGAACCTCCAGGTGCATTTAGGGCACACAAAGCCCCCCAGGTATTGTACCCAAAATGGACAATGGTCACAGATTTTCACTGTTTTATAAAAGAGTTTGTTCCATTTGCATATTGGGAGTTCATCTTCCAATTACAGCTTCAGGTAATGAAGTCATTTACCCCAAATTTGCTCACCCCTAACTCACTTCTGTTCACATCTCAAGGTGTCCTTGATTGCCAGGCCTGCTGAGGAATTGTTGTGTCTGACCAAATTGGGGAAGCAGCAGCCGACACTGAGTATGGAGTTCCGAGTTACACACTAAAAAAATGCAGGATTGTAAATAGATGAGGAATATAAAAGCTAAAATCCTAAGGCTTCACTGTGTCCCCAGAATGCCCATGGACTCTAAGGGAAGCCAAGCAGCCACACATCTGTGAAATTTCCTCACCTCCCACCCCAGCTGACCTCAGAAACTGCTTTGCTTCTCAATACCTGCCTCTGTCATGGCCAGGAGAAGCCCCTGCCCTGCCACAGCACATCTGGTCCCTTGTGCTGCTGCTCAGACTTTGTGACATGGGTTTTGAAAGCTGCCCAAGGTTATCAGCTGCAAAAGCAGCCAATATGACAGAGGAGGTTTATCCAAGCATTGCTCCCAGCCCTGGGACTGACAGCTCGTCAATAGGGAAGAGACACAGATCAAACATCCTCAGAGAGGAAGATAAAAATAGGAGAGCAAACCTGCTCTTTCCAAGATGCAGAGCTGCCTCAGGGTGTGCTCAGCACTGTCCCCAAAGCCACTCAACAGCTGGGTGTCTGCTCCAAAGTCAAACACAGATGGGTGTGTGCCTCTCCCGTGCCTCCTGAGCAGTCACTCAGCAGGGATTTTATCAGAGAAAATACCCTGGGCCAAAGAAAACCCTTCCAGAGACTCCTCCTGGGGATCAGTGTTCCAAAAGCAGAAGTTACTGAGCACTGGTGAGGCACAGGCAGGGCAGCTGAGAGCAGCACAAAGCAGGAGGGGTTTCTCATGGCCATTCCTGGCAATTCCCTTCCTTCCAGAGGATGCAGATTTGAGTGGAATGGAGAACCAAACTCACTTCTGCTCCGGAGTCACTGAGCTCAGTGCCAGGAGCACAAGCCAGGCAAATCTGAAAACCTCAGCAAACCATCCCCACCTGTCCTTTGCTGCTGATTTTTCCTTTTTCCTAAGATTTTCCTCATCTCCTCTTCTCCTTGCTGCTCCTGTCCAAACCTGGCTTTAGGAACCCCTCACTCTGCTGCCCTCAGAGCTGGGGAGGCTGAGCAGCCCCTGCAGTGCCACAAAACCCTGCAGGACATGTCTACATAAACCACGTTACAATTGGGAAGCACAGGCCCACAGTGAGTGAGAAAAAACAATTAATGGGTATAAAACTTCACACTGTTTTTCAGTTGAAAAAGAAGTCTTGGAATTTGGAATGCTGTTTTCTCACTTTTTACTTTTTTTTTTAAGCTGCCTAGTATGTCAGGATAAAAAAAAAGTAGAAAAGAAAAAGAGAATCAGCCTTTGCATGTGATTCATGTCTAAAAACACCCACACAGCTCGTTGCACTGACCTCAAAAGACAGAAATGCTGCAGCAAGACACTTGCAGAGAGAGAATCCATGGGCACTAAACCATGGTGAACAAAGAGCTCCTGAATTATCAGCTCCTCAGAGCTAATCTGCCAGGCAAATATTAATACAATCACTTTTGATCCCCAGGTCTCATTGTTTCCAAGTTAGGCTGAATTTTTTGAAGGATGGGAAGTTGTTACTGTCTTCAGCAGATGTGAGCTGACAGAGGAAAACAACAACAACAACAACAACAACAACAAAACCAAAAAACAAAACCATCAAACAAAAAAACCCACCAAAAACTCCACAAAAACAAACAAAAACCCAACCAACCAAACAACCAAACAAACAAACAAAAAAACCCACCAAAAAACCCAAAAAACCCAAAACAAACACAAAACCCCCAACCTAATAAATCAAAAAAACCTTTTTTCCCTGCTGTGTAAGGAAACAGCAGCTGGGCATGGCCAGAATGGCAGAAATGCTCCTGAGTTATTTCCATCAGGCTCTTCAGGAGCACTGCCCTGCAGAGGTGGCACTGCCAGCACTGCCTGCTGTGCTGTCCCAACCTGTCACACACCAATCTGCTCCAGGTTCACTGAGGAGGGCAGGTCTGGAGGGGCTGGCACTGCCCTGTGCTCTGCTCTGGCTGCCAGCACAGTGAAATCTCCTCCCTGAGGGATTTCACAGCTCAGCCAGGGCAGGCAGGAGGTGCTGATGCTCTGGAAGTAAAAGGATCTTGATCAAACATGACCCAAGGCCAGGGGTCTCATCCCAGGAACCAATCCAAGCAAAATAAACCCATCCATTCTCATCCCAAGTGAAACAGTGAAGGAGGAGCTCACTGCTTGGATATCTCCAGATGAATCTGCACAAATAGTTACAAACTCATCCTCTGTGGTTTAAAGCGCTCTCAGATCCCAGAGCTTGGTTTCCAACCTCTTTTCCCACTGCTTCCTGTGTTCTCCAGCCAGTTCTCCATGAAGTCTTGGACTCCTGGCCAAGCAAACCCCTCCATGGAGATGGAATCACTGGGAGGTTTGCACAGACCCTCGTTTGCTCAGTGCATGTCCAAGTTTGGAATTGTAGCCCTCAATGCTCACCCAAGCCAATTCTTCCTCAGAAATGAGGAGCAGGCTGCAGCTCTCCGTGGTGCTGAGCAATGAAAAAGCTGGGACACCTTTTCCAGGTGAAATCCACAGCAAGAACATCCAAACATCAGCCTCAGATTGAGCCCTTTGAAAATGGGAAGCCTCTGCAGCCTCAGGCTACCTGAGTCACAAAATATTCATAATTAAAAAGAGAAATCCCTCCTATGACAGTCTGAGCACTGAATTTCCCAGTCCAGACCCCTCTGGAAAATTCCCTTCTTGGAGTTATTTTGGAATGAGATGACCTGGACATCAGAATAACAAGCTCTTACAATTCATTAAAGCCTTACCTGAATCCAGGACAGTTTTTCACATTGTTAAACATTGTTCTGGGAAATTCATGACCTAAAGATGATTGTGCTTCAGAAAATGATGTATGCCTGAGGGCAGAACATCTTGTGAAAATACAGAACAATCTCAACATGCAAACCTGACATTTTAGCCTAAACGATGAATGAAAAATAGTTACTAATGCTCTAACATACAGTTTGAGAATTTTACAAGAATTTGCTTTTCATTTTCCAGATAGAAATAGTTTTCACAGTGGAAAAAAAGGTTGTATAGAATAAAAAAAAATGTAAGAGGGTGTAAAATTCTGAGTTTGGGAACTCATGAGTCACAAACCTGTCCATCAGTTCCTGTGCCACTTCTAACAGAAGGGAAAGCAAAGGCAAGGAAGGGAGAGAGCAAGACCAAACTGAGATCCTGATTGTCTCTAACCCCTCCAAACCCTTCCAGCTCCTGGGGCTCTGAGCAGATGCAATCCCCCTGTCTCCAGCAGCATTCAGTGATGCCTTTCACAGACCATTCCCCCCTGGATCCCAAATAAACCTTTGCTACCCTTTGCAGGAAGATCTCCAGTTCAACCACAGGCTGAGTGAACAACCACAGCCTCTTCCTTGCCTCAGACTTCTCCAATAATCGGTTTTATTGGGTGGTTTCAAGATGTTTGTGGTGGGAAAGAGGCCAGCAGTGAGCACCCAGCCACTGCCCCCACCCTGCTGCTGTTCTGTGCACATGATGTGGGCAGGGAAATGAGATTTTGGGGATGCAGAACCATGCAGCAGAACAGACACTGCAATTGAGTACAGGAATATAAAGCCCTTTGAGAGACTGATAGGTTCCCTCCCAGGTTGTCACNAAAAAAAAAAAAAATTCAAAGGCTTCATTGTCAACCTTTCTGCATGAATAAACAATTCAAAAATAGCAGAATTCTCTTTGATACAAAAACCTGGCTTCTGCTAAGCGGTGCTGTTGAACAAGCAGCTTCTGTGGCACTTCTCCTCTATTGTTTCTTCCCAGAGACAGGCTCTGTGCTGTCCCCATTGCAGGTGACACCTGTGAGCCGTGAGAGGGTGCCACAGGCACTTCAGAAGTTCCCCTTTTCACCTGCTCAGGGAGGCAGAGCTCTGAAGCTCGCAGTGAAGTGATTTCTTGCCATTTCCTCTCTTTGTGCTTCGCTGCAGGTTTCCACCTCTGGTCTGCAGCACCCCAGGGAAAATACATATTGCTTGTAAGCTGTCAGGGCAAGGTAGCTCACTGAGGGAAGTCATCATCAGAAGGCTAAAATTAGCTGTGGAGCTGCATCTTCACTGGGAAATACTTGGATGCTGCATAGTGATGGAGGTGGAAAACAGGGAGAGCTGCCCTGGATGCAGTGGTTAGCAGAGAAATGACAGAAGCAGCATTTCCCTTCTCCCTCCTCTGCCCTGAAATATGATTTATTTTTTAATTTCTGTGCACTCCTGTGAAAAAGTCATATTGTGTGGCAGATATTTACTATATATATATATTATGCTAGGTAGAAAAGTTATACTGTATTAACATTTGAATAATACAGTAAATGTAGTTTTGTAATTAGTAAAATAGAAGCTGTGTATGTGTGTGATATTCTTTTTTAGTTCAAGAGAGAGAGATTCCTCAACACTGAGATAATAGTTACAAGAACTTCCAAATCATCCAGTAAAGAAGAATTTATGGCTTTTTTATCAACAGAACCAAACTTTCTCAAGGACGTAGATTCTAAGGTGCTTTTTTAATAAACAGAAAGCTTTTGTGACAAGAAACAGCTGAAAATTACTTGATTTAAATAAAAATGCATAAAGGGGAGGCTCAAAATGAGAGACCTTGGTTTTCCTGGGTCCTTCTCCCTCCAGCCCTTGCCTGGAATGAGGGGGTCTTGGTAGCCCAGGCTACCTCTCTTTGTTTTATTGTCTCATTATTTGTCCTGTCTCTGAAAACTTTTCTTTTTGAACCTTTATTATTATTATATTTGTATTACTATTTTTTTGTAACCAATTTTTATTCTTTATTAAATTTTCATAAATTTCTAAAAGCGAGTGATTGGCATTTATCACACTCCTGCTCTCTATTTTAACCACAGCAGTGCAGAGACTTTCCTCTCTACGATGATTTGCATTGTTTGTTTTTGTTTGGATTTTTTTTTTTTGTCTTTTCCTCTCCTCATTTGCCCCTTTTCCTTCTCTCCAAAGAGCTTTCTTGCATGGAGAAATGGCAGCCACCTGCCCCTATTGTGAAGCTGCTGAAAATGGGAGCAGCCACTTTACTGAACACAACAGCCTTTGGGCAGGAGCAGGCCCAGCTGGGATTAAGAGCTACAAGTGGACAATTAGCAGCCAAGTAGTGGACTGAAGCTGGTTATTTTTATTGCTGCCCTGAGGAGATAGGTCAAGCAAGGCAAAACATTAGGATAACCAGCAAACTGTGAGCATCTGAGGCTCCTGCAAGCCCTGAAATGCCTCATTTCTGCTCAGCACCGGGCAGCAGGGAGATGTTTTTCTCCTTTTTCTCCTCATCGTGTTTGTGGCATGCAAGCTGTTGAAAGAGGAGCTCAATGATCATTTTTTATGTCTCATTTTTCAAAGCAAATTCTGCCTTTTTTTTTTCTTTCTCTGCCCACCACATCATGATCTGTCACTGCTGGCTGCCACCGGTCACTGGTGGTGCCAAAGTGGCATTTTTCACTCGGGTGTGTGAGGTGTGCCCTCTGTGCCAAACCCACATCTCCAGAACCAGCCCAGAGACACAGCACATCCCCCAATGGACCCATTTGTCCATCCTGCTGCCAAAGGAGCCAAAAAAGAGGTGGCCACAGCTTTGTCATGACTCTTTGTGCATCTCCACCATCGACCAGCACTGCCCTGTGAGGACAGGATGTGCAGCAAATGTGGAGATGAGGAAAAAATTCTTCATGGAAAGAGTTGTAAAGCAGGGGCTGCCCAGAGAAATGGTGAAATCACCACCCCTGGAAATGTTCAAAACTCAGAAATGGTGAAGTCACCACCCCTGGAAATGTTCAAAACCCAGAAATGGTGAAGTCACCACCCCTGGAAATGTTCAAAACCCCTGTGGATGGAGTATTGAGGAGCTGGTGGTGGTGCTGGGTTGAGCATGGATTGTTGATCTCAGAAGTCTCTTCCAACCAGAATAATTCCAATTCCATGATGGAGAAGTTGCCTTAAGCTGTGGTGTGTGTGCCAGCACAAAACTGCAAATCCTGCCAGGAATGACCTCCCTCATCACAGACCTTTGTCTGTACTTTGCTTCTTTCCAATTTTCAGGTGATTTTTATTGCAGGGAAAGCAGAGACAGAGCTGAAACCTGCTTGTCTGAGCCCTCCACGTGCTGTTACGGCTGCTTTTCGAGGCACAGTGACACCCATGTAGTGCCAACCTGGCAGCTGAGCTCCCAGAATAGCTGCACAGGACTTTTTTTAAATCTGTTGTGATGTCAGAAAACTTCCCTTTTTAGCCTTTGCCTCATCTATCAGCTATAACTTGCTGGTGGTTGCTGAGCCATAAATAGAGGCAAGCAGTTAATGTAGGCTAAGGTTCACAAAATCATTTCAAGGAGTTAAAGATCATTAGGAGAGAGCCAAAAATCTCACACAGGGTATTTATTACCTTAACATCATGGCAGGATGAGAGGCATGAAAATGGGATGAAAATGTGCAATGCTTTATTGTAATGCAGGAAAGCTTTTTCAACATATTCTGTATCTATCATCATGAAAGACTCAAGGCACCAAGCAGATAAAAGGCTTTGTTTGACCTAAAAAAGTCAAAGGTTGGGAAGGGGGGGACAGACAGAGGGACTTGTGCTCAACTTCCAGAGCTCAGTTCATCTCTTCCTGCAGTGACTGAAGGAATTATCTTCTACAAGTGGACTCTGAATGCAGCTTTGGGTGGAAATTTTATGTTTTAATATTTTATGTTTTAATATTTTCACATCAGAAGTGAAGGAAGGAACAAGAGCCTGCCCACCTGTGGGTGCCTGCAGCTCCCCAGCAGCTGGGACCCCAAGCTGAAAACGGGTGGGGACCCAGCAGGGTGAATCCAGAATTCTCTGCCCCCTCTGGGACCTTCTGGAGCTGTTCCAACAGGCAGAGCAATGATCATTATTCATCCCAAACCCCACCTCAGCTCCAAGAACTCTTCAGCCAAAGCACTGAGCATCTCTGCCACAGCCAGAGAACCAGGAGCATCACAGAGACCAAACAGCAACAGGAATGTGGCTAAAATTCCACTGGGGATGGACATTTCACCCAGAAACATTTGCTGTGCTTTGTCACTTGTTGTTTGCCACAAAGCAGGGATGTGCAATGACACAACTCATGTGCACCCACCCCTTCAGGGGCTCATGAGCACACCCAGGGACCCCCATTGCTCTGGCATTTGGTAAAACTTTGCAGTGTCAGATCCTGGGGAAGAGAAAGACCAAAACTTTAGGGGAGGAGTGAAGCACGACAAAAACTTGAAGCTCCCTGTTTTTCATGTCTCCATTCACTTCCTCCTATTTCCCCAGTGTGCTTAAATACTCAGAAAGAAAACAGCAAATGGGGAATTTTGGGGAGCAGGGAGACTGCTTCTTTAGGGAGCACAGCCTGCCTTATAAATCCCAAATGATGCAGGATAGAAGGCTCCCTCCATTTCCTTTTCTGAATTCCTCTCCTTGAACAGATTCTGCCACGGCCCCTGCTCCTCTGCAGCCTCAGCCACACTTCATTCATCTCCTTCCTGTCCCTGAAGTCCCAGTTATGCAATCCCAGATCATTCATTACACCCTGGCAACCCTGAGCCAAGTGGAGCATGACAGAAACACGGGAAAAATGGAGCCAAGGAGCAAACCTTGATACAGCCCATGGGAAAACTCCTGCACATGGCACACACATCCCCCAGCACGGAGCAGCAGGGCTGTGCTGCAGCACAAGGAACAGCAAAGGTCACAGCGGAAGGGGCTGGGAACCAAGAAAAAAAATTTATTTTCTGTTCAAAACAGTTTGTCAAGAGCTGAGGTAATTTCCAGTTTCTTTTTTTTTCCTGTTTGAGTTGGAATCTTTGCGTTTTTGTATCTGTGGTTAAGGAAAGATTTACTATTCTGCCATTGCATCTTTAGCAGCAAGACTGCATCTTCCACTATCTGATCATATTCATATTTCCTCCTCTTCCCTTTTTTTTTTTTTTTTTTTTTTTTTTTTTTTTTTTTTTTTTTTTTTTTTTTTTTTTTTTTTTTTTGTTTTGTTTTGATTTGTTGTTTCTTCCCATTTTTTTACCCACTGGGGTTGCCAAGGCATCACTGTCTCCTTTACCTGGGAGCCTTTTGTAAGAGCCTGGGTATGGCCCAGCCACCTCAGTTACCTGAACTTGTTATGAAGACATTAACCATGAACAAAACCCTCTAACAGATAAATCAAAGTGCATTTCACCACTCAGCACTTCTTTGGTGGACAACTGAGTCAGCCACAGGAGAAGTGTTCAGCCCCAGAATGTCCCTTGCATGAAAACCAGGACCCCTCAAATAGTAGTTACATTCAAGAGAAAAAAAAATGACCAATCTTTGATCCCAAACCATGAAAGAATGGGTTTATAATTATTTTGAGAATACAGAATGACTCTTTTTCCATTACTGTAGGACAAGCAGCAGGAACACAGCCCTTCTGCCTTGAATAATTTCTCCAAGAGAAATGCAGTGATCAGACAGAATTTCTCCACGACAAATACAGAAAATCATGCAGAGTTTAGGAAAATACAGCTCTAGGATTCTTTATCTCTGTGGCAGAAGTTCAGGTCTCTGCCTGGTGACTTTCATGTTGTTCAGATAGGGATTCTTGGAAGATTTCAATTTCAGATTAAAGATTTATGAACTTCATGTTAGTGACAGCACAGCAAGCCTGCAGGTGATCTGTCCAAAGGCATCTGGCATTTGAGGACAGCTCTATTTTAATCCAAAAGGGTTTCTTTGGGGGTTGAACCAGGCTTAGGAAAACAGAGACAACTTGCACCACAGAGATGCTGAGATACCTTACCAGATTGGGAATCAAGCTAAAAACAAAGTTCAGTACAATTAGTTATCTGTTACACTTCATCACTGGCTTTGCTAACTGAGAATTCGTTGTTTTTCACTCAAAGCAGCACAGAGCCTTCAGCAGGGACAAAGAAGGGACATTCCTGTGCCCTGTGCAGCTGCCAGGGTTTTGCTGCCTTGAAGCTGCACCTTGCAGGAGAGTGAAACACTAAGGGAGACCTGGGCTGTGAAACAAGGATATTTTCACATGGAAATTCAGGGCTGCATTTGTGGGAAGGCACCAACTAATTAGAAATATAATCCCAACTGAAAAACAAAACAGAACATTAAAAGGAGAGCAAGGGGCTGTGAGATTACATAACGCAACCTCTGGGGCAGCGTTCGCTTTATTTAAACCTTCAGTTCCCAAGGCCGGCCACTAGATGGGAATAAAAACCAAAATAAGGGTTAAGGGAGGCTCGGCTTCAGCATCGCTGCCAAGTGCAGCCGCAGGAGTTTCCAGCTCCACGCCACAGAGACCAGAAGAAAGGCGATGCCTCTTTGGGCTACCTAGAAACAGAGGCCAGACAGAATTAAAGGAATAAAAAGCAGTTCTGTTTATTGGAGAGCCTTCAGGTACATCCAGGGCAGACAAACCCCCCAGGGGCTGCACCCAGAATGGACAATGGTCCCAGGTTTTCACATTTTTATAAGCTTGGTCCATTTGCAGATTGGGAGTTAATGTTCCAATTACAGCTTCAGGGAATGAAAAAATTTACCCCAAATTTGTTCTCCCAGCTCACTTCTGTTCACATCTCTCAGGCCTGAGGCAGTGAGGTGCCCTTGATTCCCAGGCTGGAGAGGAATTGTTGTGTCTGCCCAAAATGGGGAAGCAGCAGCTGACACTGGGTATGGAGTTTAGAGTTCTACACTAAAGAATTGCAGGATTACAAATAGATGAGGAATAAAAAGCTAAAATCCCAAGGCATCAGAGGCCCTGGTCCCAGCAGAAGGAGACAAGGTGACCACAGACCCAGCAGCAGCTGGGCTCTCCAGCAATGCCCATCTGACAGTGGCACCTGGGGGCTGCTTGGGCACAGCCAGCCCCAGGCACAGCCCTCAGGGCCACACTGGAGCTTCAGGCATCTCTGCCCCGCATTCCTGCAGGCATCCACCTTCCCAGGAGCTGTCTGTGCTCTGCACCCTGCTCCCAACACAGCTGGGCTTCCCTGAGTGCAGGTCAGAGAGAAAACTGAGCCTGGACACGTCACAGAAAAGCTTTGTGTCACCTCAGTCCCTGACAAGCCTTCCTGTGGATCAGATATCCCACTCCTGCACTGCCTTTGGGGTGAAGGGAGATAAACCATCCTCACTTTCTGATCCCAGTTATCTCAGGTTGCTCGAATCTTCTAAAAAATATTCAGTAAATCAGAGGATAATTGTATCCTTCAGCTTGTCTGGAGCAAACACACCAGATATTGAGGCAGGTGTGACCGGATCATTTTGGGGTCCAGGATCACCTGGGTTTCAGCAGAAACCTGGGTTTCAGCAGAAAGGCTCCCTGCAAGCTGAGGGATGCCTGTGGATGGCAAGGGTGTTCCAGCAGAACAGTCTCCTCCTAAGCACAGCTTTTACAAACACCAGGTACTCATGGAAAAGTACTGGATTTGGGCTAAATAAAAACCAGCCTGAGCTCAAAGCCAGCTCAGAGCTCTTCTTTCACCATCCAGTCCCCACTGAAACCAGGGCTTCAGCAGAGCCAACCAAGTGGAGGCACCTGATTCATCACCTTCCCCCAAAGATCATCTTTCCACCAGGTTAAGTACCCTGTGTTACCCAAATTAGTTCAGCCTCATCTCATGTGGTCACTTCTGGTGAGAAGAGTTAGCTCCTTCTTCCCTTCCCTTCCCTTCCCTTCCCTTCCCTTCCCTTCCTTCTGTGGTCACACAGCTCCAGGAGCTCAGCTTCTCCTCAAATGATATTTAGGTGATATTTAGATGAAGTATCAGGAAAAAATCCTCCTTTGAAACATTGGAACAGGCTGCCCAGGGAAGTGGTGGGGTCACCATCCCTGAGAGTGTCCAAACAAGGTGTGCATGTGGTTGAGGATGTGATTTAGTGGTGAATATTGGGTGGTGCTGGGTTGATAATGGAATGGTTATGGTTGGAAAAGACCTCTGTGGCAGACATAAGGAATGGGAAAGCTTCTCTGTGGCCAAACAGGGTCATTAATAGCATTTCTTGCAGTGACACAAAGCCAGGGTAACCTGCAGAGGGTTCCCAAGAGGGGACAGGCACCTTTCCTGTCCACAGAGCCTCCTCACATGGCCAGGCAGGGCCTCACTCCTGCCTCTTCCCCAGGGATTTTCATCTCCCTCCAGCAAGCCCAGCATGATCTGCAAGGAGAATCTTAAGTGGAACATTTCAAAACTGGAATAAATGGGGCTGCTGGAAGCACCACAGCACTCCAGAGGTGTCAGGAGCTAAATGATTCCAGAGGCAGCCAAGCATGTGCTGTCAGGAGCAATGCTGCTTTGGCAGAGAGCATGGACAAAACAGCCTGATAGAGCCCTTCTTTCCATCCTGGCATCCCTAATTTCTCCGTTAATGACTTTAATTGCACCCTAAGTGTCAGGACACATTTTGGTTCCTTGCTTGATAAAGCACTGGGGCCAGTAAGATCATTCAATTAACTGCACAGCCCAATACCTCCCTGAGCACCAAACATTTCCATCCCAGGTCAGCTGGGATCATCTTCCTGTTCCTCTGCAAGGGCCCAAGGGAGAAGGGAGCAGAACAGGGAGAAATGTTCATTCCCCTCCTTTAAAAATGTAAAGCACATCCAGGACTGTGTGTAATAGTGTTGTAAATCTTATTTCCATAAAGTACCTCCAGGGCTAATTCACGAGACATTAATCATATTCCAGCTTCTCCCAGCTGTTAACTCATCTGCAGGCTTTTCAATAAAAGATTTTGTGTGCATTTTCAAGAGGCAAAATTGTACCAATGAGGGCCTGTCTACTCAGGGCTGAGATTTCCATGATCTGGAACTAAAACCACCTCAGAGGCTCCCAAGGCTCTGCCCAGGAGGTTTCACTCCCCAGCTCCAGCCAGGGTGACCTCAGACCACATTCAATGACACCCCATGGTGAGGGGGTCTGGCTAATGGACAGGCAATCATATATTTCCAGGTCACTTCCTTCAGGTGAAATCTGATTTATTCCCAGCCAGATCATCGGCGTTGTTGAGTGGCAGAACTCTCAATCACTCCTTTAAATCTCATTTTCATTTCCAAGCACCGCTTTCTTCTAGACTTGTGGAATTACAGTCTGAGTTATGGATAAACTCCTTTTTCCTTTTGTCACAGGATCACAGATGCCTCCCCAGTCAAGCCCTGTGCTCCTCCTGCAGGTGAGGCTGGGACAGTCTCAGGGTTGCTTTTCCCTGAGATTCTCCTTGGGGTTGCTGTTCCCCGAGGTAATGGAGTTTTCAGTCTTCTCTTTTGCTCCTGAGTGTTTCACACAGAGCCAGAGCAGACAGGCTGAGTCCCCAGTCCGTGTTTCCAAGGTTGTTTATTCTTCATTATCTCAGTTCTGTCCCAGCTCTGCAGGGCATCCCCAGCAGAGCAGGACTGGGCGGCTCAGAGAGCCCCACACCTCATGTACAGCACCCCTGACCCAACCACCGTCCAAAATGCACTTTTTATTGACAGAATTTTACCAATGCCCACTGCCTATGCTAACATGGCATTTCTACTCTAAACCAATCTCTAAAATCCAACTCAGCAAAAGATGGGGGGTGAGAGCAAGAACAAGGAGCACAGGGGCCACTCCCCAATTCCTCCAGCTTGTCTCTTCAGCCCCAGATACTGAAAATCCCAATTTCTATATTTATATTCTATAACAGACTAACTACTACTTATTTTGAATTCTCTCAGCTTGTGATTCTTCACACACTGTGGGCATTCACTGCCATGGCAGGGCTCAGAGGCAGTGTCCTCCTGGGCTCTGTGTGAGGCTCTGACCCCCCTGTACAGACCCCAGACCCCCTGTCCGGTCTGCAAACCCTCCAGGGTGGCCAGAGGGATGTTCTGGACTCTGACAGGACAGCAGGGCAGGGACAGTGCTGAGGCACCAGGTCTGCCCCCAGCCCCTTCCTCAAGCTCCTTTTCCATCCAAATCCAGATTTGGGAATTGTCAATTTTCATTGTCTAACTCCATCCCCTAAATCAGCTTGTTGGCTAATCCTGTTTTAAGTGCACTCCACATCTGAGGGAGCATCACCACCTGCAGAAGCCCCTCTTGCTCCACTTAATTACACAGAATAACCTCAAACCCAGCCTCAGCCTCCAGGAGCCTCCTTGTCACAAAGCAGGTGCCTTCCAAAAGCAGCTTTCTCTCCACTGTGAAGTCTATAAAAATTAAAAGCAGGAGACACCTGCATTCATCACAAAGGGAGAAAGCTGGGCAGCTTCCCATTACCAGGATGAGTAATTTGCAATTTCAGCACTCACTCGGGGTAGTATTCCTACCTGATAACTCAATTTTTCTCTGAGTTTCTTAACCACCTAAAAAAAAAAGAAAAAAGCCAATTTAAAAATAATAAAAAGGAGCCACTTCACACTGAAGTGTCCAGGTGTTCACATCTGCTTTTTTTCCAAGGGGAGCCTTTCAACTTTTTCTTTCCTTTCCTCAGCTGAAGTTTATCAGCAAATTTGCATCAATTCCTCAAGCTGTGTCCTTAGACAAAGAAATCACGGATGTTACTAAATTTAGGTATTTCTTTCTTATTAAAAAAGGACATAAAGGGTAATAAAAAGGCAAATTAAGCATAGATGGGACCACATTAGAGCCACAGCAAAAGGAGAGATGTGTCTTAGTTTTCACTGGAGGAAAAGGTTTTGTAAGTTTAGGAGGAATTGTTGGTGAGCCAATAAAGCCTCCATATTTCAGCTTGTGCAGCTTTCCCTGCATTTTTTCCTTGAAAACAACTTCAGCCTCCCACTCTGACCATGATCACCCATGGGGTCAGTGTCCTCCAGTGAGCCCAGATGTGGAGTGGCACCAGCAGCTATTCCCACCTTCAATCCAGCTGTTTTAACAATTTGATGGCTTGGTAAGGCTGACAGGGGGCCTCAAACTGCTCACAAAAAATGAGCATCCCCAGCATGAGCTGGACTCTCAGCCAGCTGCACCCCTGTGCAGTGCAGAGGCAGCCAACATCTGGACAGGCCATCCAGCCAGGAGCTGTGCCTGCACATCTGGCAAGGCTGCTCCCAGCTTGAAGCAGGGATGGGCACTCAGCACTTCCTGAGGACCTGAGCCTGCTCTGAGCCTGCACTGAGCACACAGGCCAGGGGAGGTAGGGGAGGGACAACCTCACCGAAAGTCATGCAAGTATTTGTAAAGATAAAGGAAAAAAAACCCCACCAAAAAACAAACAAAAAAAAAAACCCAACAAAAAAAGCCCACAAATAAACAAAACAAACAAAAAACCCCCAGAAAAACCCACAAAACCCCCAAAAAACCACAAAAACCCAAAAAAACCCACCCAAAAACAAAACAAAAAAACCCCAAAAAACCTCCCCAAAACAAAAACAAAACAAAAAACAAACAAAAAAAAACAAAAAGCAAACCAAAACAAAACCCACAAAAAACAAACAAACAAACAAAAAATCCAAAAAACTCCACCACACAATCAAACACCTCCAAAAAGCCCTGAGCAAATGGAAATTAAAATGCTGATTGCTGCTGTGTTTTGGGTAGGAAAGTACAGTCCATGCTGCTGGGGTTTGTCTGTTGACATCCACAAAATTCCTGTCCCCAGGCTCAGCACAGACACAAATGGGCCCCTTGGGACTGCACCCTTGCTCTGTCTGCAGCTCTCTGCTCTGAACATTTGTGCCTCTCCTCTCCTCCTCTCCTCTCCTCTCCTCTCCTCTCC
>VXBR01002259.1:18977-37482 GCA_013400215.1 Cisticola juncidis | reverse complement strand
TCTCCTCGAATCTCCTCTCCTCGAATCTCCTCTCCTCTCCTCGAATCTCCTCTCCTCTCCTCTCCTCTCCTCGAATCTCCTCGAATCTCCTCGAATCTCCTCGAATCTCCTCGAATCTCCTCTCCTCGAATCTCCTCTCCCTTCAGAGCTATGCCAGATATGTCACTCTCCAAATAAAAGGGAATTTTTTTCTGGGATTTGCATCCTCTCCCTGCTCATGTCACCTCCAGTTGCACCTCAGCTGGGTGAGCACCTCTCTAACACCCTAAACCAGAAATGCCTCATTAAAGGCAGAAATATCTCAGAAAATTCTATCAGCACCCTGACTGTGTCATGGCTACAACCAGGGACACAGCAGCAAAAAACCCCAAACAACGAAAACAACCCCACCACAGCTCTGATGCCTTTTCTCACCTTTCTTTTCTTTTTCTTCCTAAAGGATGCTGGGTTTTTTTCTAGGTTTTTTGTAGGTTCCCCACTGCCCCACACAGCCAGAGAAAAGAGACTCTCCGTATTGTCAGACAACCTTATCCACAAACTGAATTTGTTTTGCTTCTTCCCAAGGTGAAATGCAGATTCTCATCACTGCTATTTTCTATGTGCTTCTTCTGAGTAAGAAAAAAACCCCCAAAACCCCAATACTAAATGTTATTAAACCTATGGTTTACCAGCAGTTATCTCCATGTTTTCCATTCTGTGGGGTGTTTGTACTTCCCTTCTGACAGCCCCCACTGAAAACCCAACTTTACCCCCTCAAACACCCAACCCCTCACACATCTGGCTGCTGACAATAATTATTTTGTAATCCCACAGCTGCAACTGAGCAGAACCACCGTGAGCTCTGTGAGCAGCTTAATCTGATCATCTGGATAATCCATTTGTTTTCTTAGTGTTAGGTAGTTTGGATTGATTTTGCTATTATTTTCAGCTCCACGGGAAAGAAAATTGGTAAATAACTTCTTTTTTTAACTAAAATTGTAACAATCATTAACTGTCAGCAGAGCATTGGACAAATCAAACTGCAGCAGGGATCACCCTGTGGAAGGGAAAGGACCACGAGCTCCACTGTGGGGTCAGGTTTGGGCAGGGCTGGTGCTCCATGATGCAAAATCAGGCAGCCCTCCCACTTCTGGCCCCACACAGCCATGGAAATCCAATTTTTCCTCTGAGGAAAGAGGCACTGGGGGCCCACAGGGCTGCAGCAGGGCTTGGGAGGATGCAAGAACAGCTCTGGGCCTGACCTGCCCCTGCAGAGCTCAAAATCTGTACCAGGCATGCAGCAAACCCTCTGTCCCTCGCCCTGCTGGACATCCCTGCTGTGCCCCCTCAGTGTCCCCTCAGCAGCACATCCTGAGACCAGAGGGGAAATGGAACCATCCCAACCCTGCAGCTCCACACCCAAGATACAGCCAAAGCCAAACTCCCCTGCTTCAGAATCCCCTCGTTATTTTGGCTGATTTTTCTTGCTCCTCCTCTTCCTCACAAAGTCTCAGGCAAATTCTCAGCAGCAGATCCACATCTCCAGACCCTTCACACCAAATTCTCCTGCTTCACCCAACCTCTAACCAGGAATACCACACAGCACCCCTCAAACTAGAGAATAAAAAACTTCTCCCCCAGCTCCACCACCAGCCTGAAATCCTCATCCCAACCCAGCCCTCTCCTGCTGGGCTTTGCCCCTTTCAGCTCTCACACAGCCGGGGCAGGCAGGGCTGGCTGAGCTGGGCTGGTGATGGGAACCTCTGGTGTGAGTGAACACCAATTCCTCTGAGATAAGGCTCTCCATGGGAATGGAGGGTAAACAATAAAATATCACCTCTTTTCCCCCTCCAAATTTAAGAATTCAGGAAGTCAGGGAGAAGTTATTGCCTGTTTAGAAAGTTGTGTTCACAGAGCAGCACTGCAGGACTTGGTGCTCCTCTTCAAAGTGTTCTGGGACAGAGAAAATGTCTCCAGTTATGTCAGGGGAGGATTGGATTGAATATTAGGAAAAATTTCTTCATGGAAATGATTGTCAAGCATCAGAACAGTGAAGTGGTGGAGTCCCCATCCCTGGAAGTGTTCAAAGGATGTGTGGATGTGGCACTTGGGGACAGGGTTCAGTGGTGAGTGTCAGAGTCCAGGACATCCCTCTGGCAGCCCTGGAGGATTTGGAGACTGTACAGGGGGGTCTGGGATCTGTACAGGGGGGTCAGCCAGCCTCACACAGAGCCCAGGAGAACACTCATTCTGACTCCTGTCCATGGGAGTGAATACTCACAGGCAGGAAGAATCACAAATCCTAAGAATTTAAAAATAAATAGTAGTTAGTCTGTTATAGAATATAAATATAGAAATTAGGATTTTCGGTATATGGGGCTGAAGGGACAAGCTGGAGGAATTGGGGAGTGGCCCCTGTGCTCCTTGTTCTTGCTCTCGTCCCCCATCTTTTCCTGACTTGGACTTTAGAGATTGGTTTAGAATAAAATCAACATGTTAGTGTAAGTAGTAGGTATTAGCAAAATTTTGTAAATAAAAAAAACATCTTGGACAGTGGTTAGGTCAGAGATAGTGAGCACCGTGGTGGGGCTGAGCTGGGCTTGGTCTTCAAACCTTTCCCAACCTTAATGACTCCGTGATTATTCTGTGAGCTGCAGGTCATGGACACCAAAACTCCTCCTGCTGCTTCTCCCAGGATTAAAATCATGTAGGGTCTGGGACACAGTCCTAAGCAACAACAGTTCCTAATTTGTGAGGTGTCAAAGCTCTCTGCCATCCTATCCTTAAGGAGCCATCCACCCCCATTTCCCCCACCCAATCTGCAATTCTGCAGCTCAGAAAAATCCCACCTCCCTCCACAAACAGCAGCACAGCTGCACCAAGGGCAACACTCTTCATTTCCAGAGCGATCAGATGAAGTCTTTAGCAAGGCCAAATAATTTAAATAAACACTTGAAAACATGTTCACATTCTGGGAATTCTTCAGCATTAACAGATGGGTTGGTAAATGCAGTGGATTAATTTGGGTACGATATAATCCAATGTGATACCCAAGTGATTTGAGCAAGGGAACCACATGCGGTGCCCTGCTTGAAGAAAAATAATGTTTTCTTGTCAAGGGCATCAAGATGTTCTCACACTGACCCTGCTCCTGCATACCCTTCCCATAAAAATATTCACTTCTATCCTCTGTGGCCAGATGGCCACAGGTTTCTCTAAGTGAGCAGCATCACTCCCACACACCCTGGATTTCAATGACTCCAGGGAAGACTCCAGTGGAGAATTTCCAGTCAGGCCAGTTCAGGACAGGCAGCACAACCAGTTTTGTCCAAGCAGAGATTTGGACACCTGGCAGGGAGGAGAAGCAGCAAACACTGAGGTTTAATTTTATGCCCAGTCAGGCCTTCACACCCTCTCACTCAGCTCCATAAATTAGGCTGCTCTTTCCCTAAATATTTGCTTGGAACAGCTCCTGACTTTATCCTGGAAGCTGCAAGATAAACTCTGAGGTTCCTGGATCAGGCCAGGCTGCACCAGCCCAGCTGTCTGAAGGAATCCTCTCTCCCATGCAGAGTTTGCAGAGCTGGCTGTCCTTGCATGCCAGCCCCTCACCCTTTGTTCAGTGTTTAAATTCCCTGGCAGAGCAAGGAAATTGCTGCAGAAACTGCAGGGCTGGGGCTGCCCTAACCCCTGCAGAGGGGAGTGGTGGCAGCCAGGTGACTTTGGGGACTTTGGCCCCTTTCTTCATGCTCTGGCTCAGGGCCTGACACCTCAATTCTCCTCCTTCCCAGGGTTGCTCCAAGCCTTCCCCTCACTGAGTGGCTCCTGGGGTGTTTTGTGGGTGGGGGTGGGACTTGCTTCACCCAAATACCTGTGTGGTTTTTCCACCTGGAGCACTGTCAGCATCCTTGCTTTTCCCTTGGTACTGTGTCTTTTTTTGCAGCAGTTATCTCTCTTGGGAGGACAGCTAATGTGTGTGATGATCAGACAGTGTGATAAAGGAAAAATGGCATGTACTACACCAGAAAGGGAAATGAAAGGGCTTTTTTCATTCCTCTGTGCTCGTTAATAGGCTTTAGTTGTCTGGATCAGCCTGATCTGGGACCCCCCATGTCAACCATCAGTTTAAGAGCTGCATTTCTGCTCTGACATGATTTCTAGCTTTGTCCTCAACTATTCCTCTTATCTGGCAGCATCTCCCTTTTCCTGATGCTGACACAGGCTCACCTTTTCAATGTGGTGAGATTTGCACCCTGGCTGGTCAGGGTTGTGCTGCCACTCTCTGTTCCCAGCTTGGTTTTTATTTCCTTGGCTTTCCTCTCCTGCGAGATTTCCTGGGTAGACAAAATGAGAAAGGGAGGGTGAAAGGAGAAAAACCTGCCCCGTGCTCAGACTGGCACTGGATAAACAGCAAAGGCTGTTGGTACTTTGCAGCAGGCAAAGATAGAAATTAAAGAAATAAGTTCCCAGGTTTGCAGGAGGGGAAATGATGAATCACAGTTTTCACTGAGCCTTGCACAGCCCTTCAGAAGGATGGAGACCCCCCCAGCTCCTGTGCTTGGCTGTGAGCAGATGATGGTCTTGTGCAGAGCTGCATTTCCAAGGTGCAGCTCAGCCCTGGTGGAAGCCAGGTTGTTTATTCTTTATTATCTCTCAGTTCTTTCTTAGCTCTGCCCGGTCTCACTGGCAGGGTGCATTATCTCAGGTTTTTTTCTGTTCTGTGAGGCATCCCCAGGAGAGCAGGACTGGGCGGGTCAGAGAGCCCCACACCTCATGTACAGCACCCCTGACCCAACCACCGTCCAAAATGCACTTTTTATTGACAGAATTTTACCAATGCCCACTGCCTATGCTAACATGGCATTTCTACTCTAAACCAATCTCTAAAATCCAACTCAGCAAAAGATGGGGGACGAGAGCAAGAACAAGGAGCACAGGGGCCACTCCCCAATTCCTCCAGCTTGTCCCTTCAGCCCCAGATACTGAAAATCCCAGATTCTACATTTACATTCTATGATAAACTAAATACTGCTTATTTTGAATTCTCTCAGCTTGTGATTCTTCATACACTGTGAGTATTCACTGCCATGGCAGGGATCAGAGGCAGTGTCCTCCTGGGCTCTGTGTGAGGCTCTGACCCCCCTGTACAGACCCCAGACCCCCTGTCCGGTCTGCAAACCCTCCAGGGTGGCCACAGGGATGTCCTGGACTCTGACACTCTTGTGCAGAGCTGCATTTCCAAGGTGCAGCTCAGCCCTGGTGGAAGCCTCTGGCAAACTCCCACTGCTTTGCACAGAGATGTAGAAACACCAGGCTCTCTGCTGATGTAATCCATGGATCTGTCAAACACATTTCTGCATTTTTCCCATGTTTTTATGTGGTGAAGAACCACAAACTCTCCTGTGTTTGATGCAGCCTAAATGCCTAGAATTGCTCAGAGTGGAAAGCTGAGCTGTGGTGTGCTGGTGCTGTCCCACGTCACTCTGAGGAGGAGCTGTGCAGGCTGCACATGCCAGGGATGGGAAGGAGCAGTTTTTGCCATGATGGGATGGGATGGGAAGGGAGCAGTTTGCCATGGCAGGGATGGGAAGGGAGCACTTTGCCATGGTGGGATGGGAAGGGAGCAGTCTGCCATGGCAGGGATGGGAAGGAGCAGTTTGCCATGGCAGGGATGGGAAGGAGCAGTTTTTGCCATGGCAGGGATGGGAAGGAGCAGTTTTTGCCATGGCAGGGATGGGAAGGAGCAGTTTGCCATGGCAGGGATGGGAAGGAGCAGTTTTTGCCATGGCAGGGATGGGAAGGGAGCAGTTTTTGCCATGGCAGGGATGGGAAGGAGCAGTTTGCCATGGCAGGGATGGGAAGGAGCAGTTTGCCATGGCAGGGATGGGAAGGAGCAGTTTGCCATGGCAGGGATGGGATGGGAAGGAGCAGTTTGCCATGGTGGGATGGGGAGGGAGCAGTTTGCCATGGTGGGATGGGAAGGGAGCAGTTTTTGCCATGGTGGGATGGGAAGGGAGCAGTTTTTGCCATGATGGGATGGGAAGGGAGCAGTTTGCCATAGTGGGATGGGCTGGGAAGGAGCAGTTTGCCATGGCAGGGATGGGAAGGGAGCAGTTTTTGCCATGGCAGGGCTGTGCTGTGAGTCCTGACTCAGGGAAGAGTGGGACACGCTGTGCTGGTGGCACTGCCAGCTCTGGAAGGGTGGGAGCACCTCTGGGCTTGCAGGGTGGCACAGGAAAGGTGTGGGATCCTCAGCTTAACTCAGGGTCAGGTCCCTCTTACAGGGAATTTCTTGTGCTCTCTCCCTTCTCATCATTGAAGGGCTCCCTGGTTTGAAGATTTGGTTTAAGAAATTCCCTTTCTTTCAGCCCATCTTCAGAAGAGTCCCTCTCAGAGCAATTTAAAATTTTTCCCCTTCAGTGAGGGTTTGGCTGAGCTGCTGCTCTGCTGTCAGTGATGGAAGGGAAGGAGTGTGGGGCCAAAGGTGAAGGAGGAGCAGAGGGAGCAGCAGTGGAGAGCAGCAGAATTGCAGTGGCTTGTAAGATTTGGCATCAGCCAAACTGGAAATGGGGACATGTGAAAAGCAGGGTCAGGGCAAAGTCAAGAGCAGAGAAGCTGCTGAATAACTCAGCTCTGTCTGGTTGCTCAGCACTTGCACTGCTGGTGCTGTTGGAGGATATTTCAAGCTGTTATTTGTTCCTGACCCTTGCAAGTCTGGCTGCAGCAGTGGAAATGGGGTGGGTGCAGGATTTTCCAAGATGTGGGGCTCAGGTTCTGACTGCTGCCTTCAGAGGCTGCTGGTGCTGGGTTCTGCTGTGCCTGTGGCTGACTCAGAGCCTGCCCAGGCTCCTGTGCAGGCCACAGCTCAGAATCTGTGCCCTATTACATCTCTCATTCTCACAGATGGGCATGGACAGGGGTCCCAGCCATGCCCAGAGCCCACTGGCACAGAGCAGGCTCTGCCTGCTTGTCAGGGAGCACAGGGGGGCTCTGTGGGCACCCCTGGGCTCCATCCCCACCACACCAGCACAGCCTGTGAGCTGCAGAGGGACATTCCCTGCTCCCATGGGCAGGGATTGTTCCCTGGGGAAGGCAGTGGCACTCAGGAAGATGAAGTAGCTTTATTCTGGACACTCCTTTCCCATCACCTCCCATCACAGAGTCCCTCTTGGCTTTGCTCAGTGGCAGGGAGAGGAGGTGGAAGAGCTGTGGGTGCTCCCTGGATGGCAGCACAGCCACTGGGGGCTCTGGGAACCCTCCCCTGCTCACGGCCAAGGCCAATCCTGCCTCTTGGACTCGGTGCAGAGAGCCTCAGCCAGCAGGTACAGGAACAAGTGGGCTTTAATGGTGCCCAGCAGGCAGCCCTGGCCCTGCCAGGCTTCCCCCAGCAGGGCTGGGAAGATCAAAGCTGTCCTGAGTGAGAGCCAGCCCGGCTGCTGGGGACACGGGGACAAATGCCATTGAGCAGGAGGGACCAGGCTCTGCCCAGGGCCTTCCCTGGCAGCAGCAGGGATCTGGAGAAGGGCTGGGGCTCTGTCCTGGGTCAGGGAGGATGAGGAGGAGGCAGGGGAGGAACTGATCCCGTGCCCAGTCTCACACAGAGCCCTGTGGCAGTAACTCAGCTCCTGGCTCTTGTCGGAGTCCAGAACATCCCTGTGGCCACCCTGGAGGGTTTGGAGACCGGACAGGGGGTCTGGGGTCTGTACAGGGGGGTCAGAGCCTCACACAGAGCCCAGGAGGACACTGCCTCTGATCCCTGCCATGGCAGTGAATGCCCACATGCAGGAAGAATCACAAACCCTAAGAATTTAAAAATAAGTAGTAGCTAGTTTGTTATAGAATATAAATATAGAAATTAGGATTTTTAGCATATGGGGGTGAAGAGACAAGCTGGAGGAATTGGGGAGTGGCCCCTGTGCTCCTTGTTCTTGCTCTCGTCCCCCATCTTTTGCTGAGTTGGATTTTAGAGATTGGTTTAGAGTAGAAATGACATGTTAGTGTAGGTAGTGGGCATTGGCAAAATTTTGTAAATAAAAAATACATCTTGGACAGTGGTTGGGTGGGAGATCCCGCACTGAAGGTTTGGGGATCTCTGACCCGCCCAGTCCCCGCGTGTCCTGCTCTGCTGGGGACGCCCTGCAGAGCTGGACAAGAACTGAGAGATAATTTAGAATAAACAGCCCTGATAACACTGCTGGACTCAGCCTGTCTGCTCTGGCTTTGGTGTGAAACACCCAGGGCAAAGAGAAGACTGAAAACCTGATTACCCCGGGGAACAGCAACCCCAGGGAAATCCCCAGGGAACAGCAACCCTGGGGGAAGACCCTGATACCCCAGGGAACAGAAACCCCGAGGAGAATCTCAGGGAGAAGCAACCCTGAGAGGCTCTGCTGTGGGCACCCCTTCCCTCTGCTCTGGGAGCACAGGGACAGGGGCTGGTCCCCCCCAGAGCCCCCCTGGGGGATGTTGGGGGCACCCTGGCTCACCCCGTGCCCAGATCTCACCAATCCCCTCCTCAGGAGCCCCACAGGGGATGGGGATTCCCCTGTGCTGGTGCCACTCCCGATGCTGACTTTATAAAACACATTTATTGTGAGTTAATTGTGCATTATTAGTGTCATTCCTGTGCTGTGTACACACATTTGTGGGGCTGGATGATGAGGGAATGATGCCAAACCAGCTCCACAGAGGAACAGCCTTGAGAGAAGGGGCTGTATCCCAAAACAAGGGGGGTTTAGTGGCACCAAACTGGG
Source organism: Cisticola juncidis (assembly GCA_013400215.1). Taxonomy (NCBI): domain Eukaryota; kingdom Metazoa; phylum Chordata; class Aves; order Passeriformes; family Cisticolidae; genus Cisticola; species Cisticola juncidis. The sequence goes on along the minus strand of VXBR01002259.1, from coordinate 28,750 downwards.
TGGGGAAAGTGGGCAGCAGACCCTGCAGGAGGAGAACCAGGGCAGAAGGCAGGAAAGCAGCAGAGATGTGAATTACAGCTGGCTGAGCAGGCTATTCCTCATGTGAGTGGCTGAACCCAAAGAAAGCAGAGGGAAATTGGGTCAACCACTTCGGCAAAACTAAGTCAGGCCTAAGTGGTTCCTTCAACAGGAAGAGAAAAATGTCCTTTATCATCTACTCTGGTTTTTAATGTTAGGCTAAACAAAGTTTGCTTCAGTGTTGAAAGTTTTAAAAAGGCCATTTCAAGACATTTCAGCTTGATGGCAAAACAAGCCCTGCATAATCTGGCTGAAGCTGTTTGTGAAATTAGACACAGACTTGCACATAAGTTGGGTCAGCTTGAAAAAGGAACCTTTTCATCAATTTGGCATATTTGGGTTTTTTATCTCTGGCACGGTGAGGAGGGGAGAGGAAGGAATCTCCCAGTGCTCAGGGGAGAAAAGCAGATCCAGCAGCACAGCTCAGAGCTGCAGTGTGTGTGATAGATCAGAGCTGCAGAGGGGAAGCTCAGGTTTTCAGAATCCATCTCAATTGACAGAGATAATTACAGGTGCCATGTTCCCAATTTCTTCTTCTGAGCACTCTCTTCTTTAATAAACTCATTCTAACAAATTGATCACAGTCTCTCAGCACATATCAAAGCCATTTTTAAGATTGAAGAGAACACTTTGGGTGAAAAATAGGAGCCAGTGCCAGACTTTGTAGAGATCTAAGTCTACCTCAGCTGTAATACAACTGAATTAACTTGCTGTCTTCACATGCCCACTGCTCAATATGTTCATGGATGTGTGAGGTTCTGAGGTTTGGTCAGTGCTGAAGCCAGGATCCAAAACAACCCCTGGAATTTGCTCATGGTGTTCTCTGGGGGTTGCAGCCCTGGTGGGGAGGACAGGGGAGGATCCCACTGCCCTTCCCACCCCTTGTGCTGTTCTGGGCTGAGTTCAGACAATCACAGAAAGGTTTGGGTTGGAAAGGACCTTGTTCCACCCCTCCATGGGCAGGGACATTTTCCACTCTCCTAGATTTCTCCAAGCCCTGCCCAGCCTGGCCTTGGGCACTTCCAGGGATCCAGGGGCAGCCACAGCTGCTCTGGGCACCCTCACAGGGCCTCTCCACCCCTGCCCAGCAGGACAAGTGCAATCATATAAACAATACAAATAATACAAATAGATTCATAAATTCTGGAGGAGTTTGAGTAGATGATTGTTTGATTTGGTCTAGGTTCTCTTGGTAGTTTCCTTTTCTTCTATATTCTCAGTGGAATGTTTGCACCAGCTTAATTCTAGGGAAATAACTACACAAAGAGAAACTTTTTCACAGGAGCATCCAACATGCTGGAGACATTTTCTAAACCAAAATAATTAAACCAATGCCCCCCAAAAAATCAACAAGTGATTTAAACCCAGACTTTTAAGTGCATTTCAGCAGACACAGGCAAACACCACGAGGACACCGAAATTCCCTTTGTTGAATTAGTCTGAGGAAAACATCATAATTAACTCTCAGAACTCCAAAATAAACACTTCTCAGCCCAAACTGAGAGCACCCATATTTCAAACTGAGACCACATTGTTCACATGAATGAGCTGCCAGTCCAGGTTCAGGTGCAGCCAGTGGAGGTGCTTTGCTCCCCACAGGGAGCAAAGGGACCTTCAGCTGCTTCATCTGCCCCCAAATCTTCCCCAATCCTGGTTTTCAGCTGTCTGCAGGAGGCAGAAATACAGGGACAGGCTCATCCAGGACTGCCTCCCTGCTGCCCACTTGGACCAGTGCTCAGTCCAAGCTGGGCTTCACCTTCTGCTGTGTGAGGAAAGCAAGGGGGTGAGAAATTGGTTTGTTTTCCCCAAGGAGGGTGGGATGGAGCAGCTGAGGTTGGGATCAAGAGTAGTACATCCAAGGGACACAGGGATGTCTCAGAACAGGACATTGGCTGCAACTGCAGCTGGGAATTGTCATGGTGGCTGTGGGGGGTTCTAAGTCACAGCTCCACAAGATTCAGGAGCTTTCTGCAGCTGCTGAAATTCTGAATCAGAGATCCCAACCCTCCCCTTCCTACCGCTGGTGCTCTCCCAAACCTGCATCTCTCATCTCCCCTTTCCAGCCAGGAAAGGCTTTGTCTGCACAGAAAACTGCATAAAAATCACTTTTATGTAACACAGAGTTACAGCCAAGGCAGACACCTGCACAAAGCCTCTGCTGGTGCACCCCTGGTGCCAACTTTCAGCACCTAAAGCACCTCCTCGTGCTCCTGAGGGGCAGCACTGGCAGTCAAGGGCGTCACAGCCAGCCCCAGGACAGGGAACTGCTGCTCTGTGTCTCCTCACACTCCTTGGCCAGCAGGACTCAGGACACAGGTCCTGACTGATCCTTTTTCCCTTCAGGCTCAGGGGAAGCGCCCCAGGAGCTTTCCCTGGTGTGCTCTGCATGGCTAAAGTGATTCTCCAGCCCCTCAGTGCCTTTCTTGCCCCAAACTGACCCCAACACTGGAGGAGAGGCCTCACCAGTCAGGGGATGGCACTGTCCTGGTCCTGCTGGCCACCCCATGGCTGGGACAGGCCAGGTGCCATTGGCCTCCTGCCCACCTGGGCACACCTGGGCACACCTGGCCCTTGTTCAGCTGCTGTTCAATGTTGCCATGAGGTTTTTCCTGGCTGCCTGAGCGTTTCATATTAAGGAGAAGTCTGCAACTTCTCACGCTCCTTTAATGCAAACACCAGCTCTGTTCCACAAACACAGCCATTGTTTTACATTCCATGCTGGGACAAACAAGACTGTGTGACAGCCCCCTTGACCAATGTGGTGGGGAGGTGGGAACTCCATCCTCCAATCCACAGGCCTCATAGGAAATGTATAAAAGTGGAGTTTTGTAAATAAAGTTGTCTTCCTGCCCTGCATGCTCTGTGAACCCAGAGCTGTGTCCCATTCTCATTTCCTGGTAGGGCTCACAGTGATAGTTCACAGCACCCCCAGGGCCTTCCCCACCAGGCTCTTTCCAGCCCCTCTGCCCCAGCCTGGAGCTGCAGGGGGCTGTTGTGACCTGGCAGGACCTGGCTGACCCTCACCCCACCCATGGACCCAGACCCCTCTGCAGACCCCTCTGCCCTCCAGCCAAGGGTGCCTTATCACAGAGGAGCTTCTTGGGGCACCCCACTGTGAGATCAGCCCTTGCAGCAGCATTTTGCAGGACTGGAATCAGAAATGAGCTGCTGGCAGAATGTTTGTGCCCAAAGGGACTCAGCAAAGAGCTGGGTGGGTGGCTGCAGCCTGGGAAAGGAGCCATTCAACAGCAGAGGGAAATATTTTTCCAGTTCAGGTGTGGTTTCCATGCTTCATATGCATTTTTTTTCCCAGACCAAGAGAGGAAGAAAATTTCCACTGGAAAAATAAGTCCTGAAATGGACCAAATAAGAACATTTGAGCTGCTGAAACCTTGCCTTGCTAAATTTTGTGTTTTGTTTTGCTGTTGATCATTTAAATGCCATGCATTTTAAGCTACAAGTGGATGTAAATTTATGGAAAAAAGGACTGATCAAGACTGACTGACTGCTGAAGTGGGGACAATTGGCCTGTGTGGACCCAGGTAAAGACTCCAGACCAGACCCCAGGTACCGAGCCCAGCATACTCTGGAGACAAGGGAAAGATGAAACCATCAGTCCTGAAACACAAATAATCAGTGCAAACCCCTCAGCTGGAGGAAAAGCACTTTATTGCTCTCTAGCACTCCCCAAAAGGAGCTTGCAGGGAGGGGGTGTCAGTCTCTTCTCCCAGGTAGCAAATGACAGGACAAGGGAAAATGGCCTCAAGTTGTGCCAGGGCAGGTTTAGATTGGATATTAAGGAAAATTCTTTAACTGGAAGGGTTGTAAAGCACTGGAACAGGCTGCCCAGGACAGTGGTGGAGTCACCACCCTTGGAAGTGCTCAGAAAAATTCGTGGATGTGGCACTTGAGGACACGGGGAAGATGGTGGTGGTGCTGGGTTGACAGCTGACAGCAAGAAAGGTCAAATCTGTTACATCAACTTCTATTTTGGCTGAAAAAGTATTTGCTTTCAGCACTGAAAAAAAAAAACAAACCCTTCTCCTGGGGTTACTATTTTTGTGGCATTTATGGTTAAAGCAGACCCCTGCTGTCTTGCTTTTCAGGAATATTTTTGGATTTGTTGGTGCTCCTGGGGTCTTCAAGGCTAAAAATATTGAGTTTTTGTTGTTCCTGCTTCCAGAAATAAACCAAACCCAAATCCCCAAACGGGATCTCCTCAGGGGTTGTTTAAAGGTCGATTTAAAGAGTTTTTACAAGGTGGATTCTTGTGTTAAGGACACCTGGCCTGGAGCTTGTGTGGGTTTGGAGAGGCCCAGCGGAGCAGAGAGCGCTGCAGCAGCAGTGAGAGGAAAAAACAGAATAATTTCAAATCCTCAGTGCCCCCAGAGCTGCTGGTGTCCCTGTGGGGTGCTGTGAGCACTGGAATTCGGGATGGGGATGAGCACAGGGGCAGGGAGAGAGGGAAGGGAGGGAGGGAAGGGGGGAAAAGCTGCAGCTGTGCTGGACCACAGCGAGTTCCCTGAACAATCTGTGCACAGAAACTCTCTGGGATGAACCCCCAGCCCCAGACCTACAGCTCTGAAACCAGCACCGTGAGGGAAAAGGCTGGGCTGGTTTTTTTGTTTGTTTGCTCTTTTTCAGCTGTTGTTTTCTGCTTTTTCAGCTCAGATTAGAGCTGACACCAGGAGGATAAACACCGAATCCTGGGCTAAATATTTCATTTCCACAGATGCTGACATCAATTTGGTTACAAAGACACTGTTTTGCTTTTTTGCTTTTGTTTTTGTGTTGCTTGCAGGCTTTCATTTAGGGCCATTTGTTTATTCTTTTATACAACCTTCGGGGTGGACAAGGGAAAATATAATTGAGCTCAAAAAAATCAACTTGGAAGCAAAATGTGGTACACTAAAAAGGAAAAAAAAGCTGATATTTTTACCTTATCTTTCTCATAATTTTCATGTGCTTCATGCAAAGATCAAGGAGAGCTTTGCCCTAATTCGTGGCAAAGAAAAGATTTTGCTCCAGTAGCCCCAGAGATGGGGTTCAAATTTGGGCAGAAGGGAGTGGGTGAGGGCAGGAAATAACAGAATAACTCTCAGCCTGCTGTTCCCTGCTCTGTGACAGGAGTCCCTGATGTCACAGAGCCCACCTGGGACACGCTGGGCTCCAACAACCCCAGAGATTTGCTCCTGTGCCCCTCACACACACAGGGGATGCTGCTGGGACAAGCACAGGGCAGCTAAAGAAAGGAGCCACTGCTCCTTTTTGTTACATTCCAGAGGATCTCTCGAAAACTGCACAAGGGAAATGATGTCCATGCTTCAATGCACTGAGCAAAAAGCATCTCATTTCCCTGCTCTGCCATTCAGGCTAAATCCGTCTCTCCCTGACACTGGTCCATTTGGAATTCATCCACTGAATTTATTCTGGATTTCCGCAGCAGCATCTGGGAGCAGAGCATGGAACCTTATTTAGTTATTTATCAAGGCTTCTGTGGGTTTGGGATTTGTTCCTGCAGAGGAAACCTCCTGCCCCTGGTTTGTGCTGGGCTGGGGAGGTTCCAATGCCCCATCTGAGGAGCAGTGGCAGGGCTGCCCTGTCCCCTGGCACTGCCCTCTCCCGTGGCACTGCCACCTCCCAGAGCCCTTCCCAGGGTCTTTCCTGGCTGGGCTGGCTCTGACGTCGGTGCTGAGGCCAGGGAGACACGGAGGGATGAAAATAGCACAGCTGTTTCCATCTCCTCTCAGAATTCTGCTGAATTTAAACGCCTTTGTCGGCAGAGTGAGAGCACAAACCTCTGCTTTGAGCAGATTTCACCCCCTGGCTGCAGAAACTCCTCGGTGCCAGCAACAACAGAGTCCAAGGCCTCACAACTGTTTGGCTCCTGGGGATGCTCCCAAATTCTTTCCAAGCACAGCCCAGTGCTGGTGGCAAAATGTGAAGCCACTGTGTGCTCTACGCAGATATTTACTGTAAGTAATATGCTAAGTAAAAAAGTTATACAATATTAACATTTAAATAATATAGTAAATGTAAGTTTTAACATTAAGTCTTAGTAGAAAATTTGTGTGTAAGATATTTCCTTTAGCTCAAGAGAAAGAAAAGATGACCAGGAGGTTTTTTGTACAGAGGTAACAGTTACAGGAGGTCCTCTAGTGAAGAAGAATTTATGGCTCCCTTATCAACAGAAGCGACCTCTTTGAGGACTTAAACCAGACTTGCAGACGCCAGGGAAAATATGCATAATAATGAAGAGTTTGTTGAAAAAGAGAGAAATTTCTCTCTAAGTTGCCCTTCTCCTTCCTGGTCTTTGTCTAGGAGGGAGGGGGGACGGTAGTCCCGGGCTACCTTCTTGGCTCTTATTGTCTCATTATTTGTCCTGACTCAGAAAATTTGTTTATTATTATTATTATTACATTTGTATTACTATTTTTTTTGTAACCAATTTTTATTCCTTATTAAATTTTCATAAATTTCAAAAAGCGAGTGATTGGAGTTTATCATATTGTCAACAACCTGGGGTAGGCACGAGCACCAGGAACATTCAGCTGCTTTAAAGATGATTTCAGCAGATGGAAGTGACTCTGCCCAGCTGCCCATCACTGCTGACCACAGCTCTCTGTGAGGCAGAGCTGACGGGGGAAATTTTGGGTGGGAACAGCAACATTTGCTCATCGTGGCAGTCTGTGCTTTTCTTTCTGTGGTGCTGCTGCCTCGTTGCCCCTGAGTCCTGACCCCACCACGGGGCTGCTCCTGCTGGGTGCTGACAAAGCAGAGCTGGCACCAGAGCAGGGATACCCTGGCTGGAATTGCAGCCTGGCCCCACCACCCTGTCCAAAACTCTTCTCCAAACACCATTTATGCATGAAGAAATCCCCATTCTGATGTTTTGCGTGTTGGAGGCCTTTGATTGTTCCCTTTCACTGTTCACTCAAGAGATCCAAGTGGGATTTTCCCTTTCCAGGCACAAGAGGCATCCTGCTGATGGGGGCGATAATTGTGGGTGTGATAATTACTGCCCACATCTGCCTCAGGGCTGCAGGACCAGGCTGCTGCTGGGATGGGGGAGTGGGGAAGGCTCCTGTGACTGCACAGCTCAGCCCCTCAGCTGCCCTCTCCAAAAACCAGGCCTCTCCCTGGAGAAGCACCCACTGGTGGAGAAAAGGGCTGCTCTGGGTGACAATCCTTTCACCATGCAAAAAAAAAAAAAAAAAAAAGGCAAACTCTTGGCCAACCATCTCATTCAACTATTCCCCATTGGAGAGGAAAGCACGGTGGAGGCAGCTCACCCTCCTCTCCCTCTCCTCTGCATCTCTGGGGATTGGAACTCTGGGCACTGAGAATTTCAGACTTTCTGTGCTGACAGATCCCTTTGCCAAGGTTTGTTCCGCATGCAGGAAAGATCCCTGCTTCCCTCCCTCTCCAGCTTTGGAGGAATTGCCCACACTGGTTTTATTTGGTGTTTCCCACCTCTCTCCCTCTGTCCCAGGATTTCAGATCCCTGGGATTGCCACACCTTCTGTGCTGGAAACAAAGCCATAAAGGAAATTGGAAGAGAAAGGGAAAAGACAGCCCACTGATCCCCCAATTAGCACGGGGCACTTAAACAGCCAGAACTTTGCATTTTAATTGTAATCAGTCCAAACACCAAAAGCTGAAGTGACAAACCCCTCAGCTAATTCCAGCTGATTAAATAACTCCCCATCCCAAATTCTTGTGTTTCTGGTTTAATTCCTGGCCTCTGGACACAGCCCCACTGATAAAGGCAGTGCTTTATTTTTGCTCTCCTCCACCCAAATCAGTTTGCTCCACTGAATCCTGTTCCAGAGCCGTGTCTGCACATCTGAGCTCCTGCCCCTGGTCTGGAGCACGTCCTTGGGTGCCAGGGGCATCCCCAGCACTGAAGCTCTGGCCATTTTTGAAGTTAATTCATTTCTTCAGGTCCATTTTGTCAAATTATGAGTGTCTCCAATTAGAGAGATCCCACTGCTGACCCGGGCCTGTGATTTGCTGGCTGACTGCCCTCACTGTGGAAATCTTTTCCTTTTCTCTAATAGAACTTCTTCTGCTGCAATTCTGCCTCCCATCCCCTCACTGTGAAAATTAATTAGGAGCAAATTAAAGGAGAAAGGAACTACATGGACCCAAGGAGAGCTCTCCATCCTCTGTGAAAAGCAGGACACACTGCAGAGCCTCAGCTTGGAGCACACAAAAGCCACAAAACCAAATTTCCTGGGGACTGAGCTCCAGGTCCAGATGTGAGGAGCTACATACACCAAGAGAGAAGATTCTCAAGAAGCAGCTGTCCCCAGAAGATGCTTCTCTGTCCAGGACTCAGTGTGGCCACAGAGTTAGATCTGAGATGATCAGTCCCCTGCACAACAGAATCCCACCTTTAAACCCCTGTGGAAACAGCAACTCTTCCAGCAGGTCAGACTGCTCAGAGCCCCATCCACTTTCCCAGGGATGTGGCATCCACAGCCCCCCTGGCCACCAGGCTGCCAGGGGACATCACATGTGACAGCAGGACCAAGGTGTGAGAGCAGGACCAAGGTGTGAACCTCTAATTGTGAGACTGGCAGCTCTCTTTGAAGGCATGGCTGAGAGAGCTGGGACAGGCACTGGGAAGAAAAAGAGCTGTGAAACTGTGTGAGGCCAGCACAGAGCCCTGGAGCACTTTTATTAAATGGAACAGCAGAGAAGCAGGCAGGAGGTGCAAGCCTGACATGACATTGTACAGGAAACTCCTCCTGAAGTGGAGTCTGAGGATGTCTGGGAACCCAAAATGGGTTTGGGGTAATCATGAGCCTGCCCTGGAGGAGCTGGCTGTTTTTGGAGGCAGAGGACTGAGGGTTTGGTGACCTCCCTGGTGCCCATTGTCCCTGCTGCCTCTGCACAGGAGCTGGAATGAAATGTCAAGTTGGTCTTAAGAGCGGAGAAGCAACGAGGCTGTGGCTGCTGTGGAGAGCTCACAGAAGGATTTTCTTTGCTTATTGTTGCTTTGTAAACGAGTTCCTTTAATCAAAGAGCTCCTTAGCAAAGAACAATTCTTGGAAGCAGAAGTACAAGGGGATGTGAGGGCTGTGCCCTGCCCTAGCACACATCTCTGCCTGCAGCTGAGGGAGAAGAAGATTCCTGCTCCCTGCCCCTCAGGATATGAGGGATGCCCAGGTCACCTCAGATCTGACACTTCCAACACCCTCAGGAACAGCAGCCAAAAAACCACTCCAAACCCATCCCATCCCTGGACATGGGACAGCTGGAACTCCTTTGGCTCAGGACAATGTGTTCAGGGCTATCAAAGCCCCAAACTGTGGGCAGTGCTGAACTTTCATTTCCTCCTGTAAGCAGGGCTGTGCTCACGCAAACACTCTATTTTTTGGTAGTGGAAGTGAGGAAGCAATTCTCACTGGGCACTGAGAAATGAGGAGTGTATGGAGATGAGGAGTGGATGAATTTACACTGAATCAGATATTTCATACAGAAGGCTTAATCCTTTTTTAGCCCCATAGGAAGAAAAGAAATGAAGAAACAGTAGTCTCACAGAACTGGGGGGGGGGAGGAAAAATCCTGATCCCAGCACAAGCTCTGCAATTGGTCACTTAGTTGGTCACTCAGTTGGTCACTCAGCTGGTCTCTCAGCTGGTCTCTCAGTTGGTCACTCAGTTGGGCACTCAGTTGGGCACTCAGTT
>VXBR01002256.1:0-11501 GCA_013400215.1 Cisticola juncidis | reverse complement strand
GGGGTTCCGCGGAGGAGGAGGAGGAGGAGGCGCCGGAGCGGCGGCGGAGGAGGAGATCAGCCCCGAGGATGACCAGAGAGCCAACCGCACGCTGTTCCTGGGCAACCTGGACATCACCGTGAGCGAGTCGGACTTGCGGCGAGCGTTCGACCGCTTCGGGGTCATCACCGAGGTGGACATCAAGAGGCCGGGGCGCGGGCAGACCAGCACCTACGGGTTTCTTAAGTTTGAGAACCTGGACATGGCGCACCGGGCCAAGCTGGCCATGTCGGGGAAGGTGCTGCTGCGCAACCCCATCAAGATCGGGTACGGGAAAGCCACCCCGACCACCCGGCTGTGGGTGGGCGGCCTGGGGCCCTGGGTGCCGCTGGCCGCCCTGGCCAGGGAGTTTGATCGGTTTGGCACCATCCGCACCATCGATTACCGCAAAGGGGATTCCTGGGCTTACATCCAGTACGAGAGCCTGGACGCGGCGCAGGCAGCCTGCACCCACATGCGGGGCTTCCCCCTGGGGGGCCCGGACCGCCGGCTGCGCGTGGACTTTGCCGACACGGAGCATCGGTACCAGCAGCCCTACCTGCAGCCCCTGCCCTTGCCGCCCCCGGCTCATTACGAGCTGGTGGCGGAGGCGGCTGCTTTTGGGGCTCACCGGGGAGCCCCCCCTGACCCTCTGCGAGGGGCCCGGGACAGGACGCCACCGTTGCTCTATAGAGACCGGGACAGAGACCTTTACCCCGAGACAGAGTGGGTGCCCCCGCCGCCCCCTGTGCGGGACCGGAGTAACCGGGCAGCTGCCTACGACCCGCTGGAGAGCCTGGAGCGCCGCCGGGACGGGTGGTCCTTGGAGCGGGACCGCGGGGAGAGGGAGCTGGGCAGTAGCAGTAGGGATCAGCCTAGGAAACGGAGACTGGCGGAGGATGGAGGCCGCCACTTGGACCGTTCCCCCGACAGCGAGCGCTCCTCGTCCTCCCGAAAGCGCCACTGCTTGGCCACAACCTCTCCCCCGGACCGCAGCCCCGAGCTCCTGGGAGGCCGGGAGCGCTACGGGAACGACCCCGAGCGCTCGTCCCGCTTGCTCCTCTTGGAGCGGCCTTCCCCCATCCGGGAGTCCCGGCGGGGCAGCCTGGAGCGGGGGCAGAACGAGAAGCGAGACCGCAAGAACTCAGCGGAGCGGGAGCGCAAGCACCGCGCCGCCGCCGCCCAGGAGTGCAAAAGCCCGGCCAAAAAGGACGAGCGGGCGGCCGAGGGAGGAGGGGGCTCCCGCCTCAAACCTCCTCCCCAGAAACAGCAGCAGGACGGAGCGGCGCAGGCCGGGGCGGCGCCCAAGCTGTGCCTGGCGTGGCAGGGGATGCTCCTGCTGAAGAACAGCAACTTCCCGTCCAACATGCACCTGCTCCAGGGGGACCTCGGCGTCGCCAGCAGCCTCCTGGTGGAGGGAGCGACTGGGGGGAAAGTGGCCCAGCTCAAGATCACCCAACGCCTCCGTCTGGACCAGCCCAAGTTGGACGAGGTGAACCGGCGCATCAAGGTGGCGGGGCCCAAGGGCTACGCCATCCTGCTGGCCGTGCCCGGCGCCTCCGACGGCCGCCCCGCAGCCGCCGAGGCCGCCACCACCTCCACGCAGAGGCCGCTCAGGAATCTGGTGTCCTACCTAAAGCAAAAGCAGGCTGCCGGGGTGATCAGCCTGCCCGTGGGGGGGAACAAAGACAAGGAGAACAGCGGGGTGCTGCACGCCTTTCCGCCCTGTGATTTCTCCCAGCAGTTCCTGGACTCCACGGCCAAGGCGTTGGCCAAATCCGAGGACGACTATCTGGTCATGATCATTGTCCGTGGGGCGTCCTAAGGCCCTGGTGTTCTGTTCCCAACCCTGCCTCCTCCTCCATGCAGCCCCTCCAGCGTGTGCCAGGTGCTATGGGATACAGCCTTAGCCAGCCCTGTTGTTATTTTCAATAGATCTTTGTTTGTAGGTGATTTTTCCCGGCCCGATTTTCTGTTACTACGTTTTTCTATAAAGGTAGAAGCCAGAGAGGTTGGTTAGGAGTAGCGTGAATAGGATATTTTGAGAATTCCCTATCAGTGGGGACAGCAGGGAGGCTCAGCCTGCTTTGATTTACAGAAAATAAAAAAAATAAGAAAAACGGGGGTGGGGGGGAGGGGGAGAAAGAAAAAACCTCTTCTTAATTTAGATTCATGTCCTTTTTTCATTTCATGTCTTTTAAAGCGAGTCCCAAGAGCTCGTCCTCGAGAGAGCTCCAAACCAAACAGACCAGATTGAAAGCACTCAGTGGAAATGGAAAACCACACTTTAATAACAGACTGGTGTCAGCTCCTCTTCTGAATCCTTGAAATTCCGTGCTGGCCTCAGGCCAGGGGCCCTTTGGCCCGTGGGATCCCTTCCCTCAGGAGCCACAATGGTTTTCCCGTTGTCTCATGGCTCAAGGCTGAGGTTTTTCAGGTGAGCAGCAGCTGCTCTCGGGTACACAGCAGAACACTGAATTCCTTTTTGGAAAGGGATTCCTTTTGCATCCAGCCCCCCAGGTGCATGCACTGAAACTGGGTTTTTTAACAGGTGTATTTCCCTGGTTTCCCCGTGTATCCCATATGTGCACTTTGGGTTTGTAGCAGTCAGGAGGTTTGGTGAAGAGCTGAGGACTTTGTTGCAAACCAGGAATGTCTTGTGCTCACTCTGGTGTGCAGGAAACAAGGAGACCCTGAGTTCTGTTGTGGGGTTTTGGTTTTATTGCCTTTTTTTTTTTGGTGGGTTTTTGTTTTGTTTTGTTTTCCAAGAGTTGCAGGTTCAGTTCCTGGGGTCTGGTTCCACAGTGCAAACTGAGCAAGTAAGTGCTTCTCTCCAGAGATGCTTTTCATTCTGTGATAATTTAATTACATAAAAGTTCTCATTAACATTTTACCTCTTTGTTAATAGCAAGGAACTGCTGTCTGCTAGGGACTTTTCAGGTACAGTGTGCAGTGGGCATTACATGAGGTTTATCATGGGCACCTGGAGTAAAGTGGTGTTAGCATCTTGGAGGAATATTAAAAATACTCCAAGATGCCAAGCTCAGAGCTCTTGTTATTGTGATTCAAGGATGAAACAGTTTGCAGGTTGGTTTTTTTTATTTTTTCCAAAGAACATAGTTAATTTTTTCTTATTTTTCCCCAATCATTGGGCACTTTTCTCCAGCTGCCTCAGCCACCTTTGCTAATCCAGGCTTTAGGAGGGGAGAAGGGATCTCAAACCCTGATGGGATTTAATTCCATGGTTTTTAATTCTGTTTACCAGCCAAAAGGATGTTGCAGGAGCTTCTAAACTGAAGTGTCAAATCTCACTGTATCTTTACAGGCCCCAAAATTGTAATCTTGCACTTAAAGCCAGAATGTAGTCTTGCACTTAGCCATGTTTTCAGGGATTTGGGCAATGGAGAAGCGATGCTGCCTTGTTTGGTCCATGATCCAACAGATTCCTTGGATAACTGATACAGGCATGAGTTGATTTCTGTTACAACTTGCACAGCAAAAATCAAAGTGTGGAATAGGATGCGAATAGGAGGTAAAGGAGGAAATGTCTCGAATGTATTTTATGGGTGTAACTGAACTTGCTTGAGTTTCTGTCACAAAAATAGGAATTTTTTGTTACTGAACCACTTGTGGTTTAAGAGGGCTTTGATTCCTTTATCTGCCCAGAATGAGTGGGCCCAGTATCCCAAACATCGTGCTGAACTGAGAATTCCAATGTGGCAGCATCTCTTAAACACAGATTTTGTTTCTTTAGCCACTTTTCCTTCTAAATGAAAAGGTGAAAGCCTCATTTAATGCTCTTAAATTGAGGGTAAAACCCAGGATTTCTGGGTTGTCCTTCAGTGTGAATGTAAGAGATGGCAGAATTCAGCTGTTCAGCTTCCTATTAACAAGGAGAAATTTTGGGAATGACACCAGGAATGCAAATCACTGTGTTTAAGAAGATAAAATGTGTTTACCACTTATTTTAAAGAATGTTTTAATTAGGGCAGGTGCCTGTTGTGTGTCAGCAGGTGATCAATGCTGCGAGTGCTGCTTGCACCCAGAGGGAGTTTTCTCATTTCATCACTCGCAAGAGTTTTTCTAGGAAAGAGACTTGAACAGCTGGGAGTTTAAATCTGCTCAAAACCAGGAAAAAAAAGGCTCTAAAGTTTGTGTTGGGCATTGAAAGTCACAGAGAGCAGCGTTTGTTCCGCTGATCTGCAGCAGGCACCTGCTTAAAAACACAAAAAACTTGGGGTCAACAAAGCCAGCTTGGTTTGGGAGCCTTTTGGGAAGGGCATGTTAGGTGCAATTCCACTCATCCTTGGAAAATCACAGTGGTTCCATCTGCCACTGGCTGTTAAATTGTTCTGGAGAGCGAGAAGGAGCAGGGGAGGCTGTGCTTGACTCCAGGTTTTCTGATTCCTGATTTCATGGGACACCTGCTTTTTGAGTCTGGTTTATTTGTGGTTGCTGCTGTGTTTTGTAAGCAAGGATGTCAACACCCTCTGAGGGTTTTTGTGGCAAAACTTGGGCAGGTTTTTTTGCCAGCACTGGATTTCTGTGCTGCCATCCCACAGCTGGGCAGGCTGTGCTTTCCTCCTTGCTCTGAGGTGTTGGATTAATTGTCCACTGAGGTCAGCTTGGCCAGGCTGAAGGTTTAGAAGCCTGTGGGTGATACAGAGCAAAGCAGATGCAGCAGTTTTTGGTTTTCTCCTCATTTCTGGCATTATTAAGTTGCTCTGAGAGCTCAGTATTCCCTCCCAACCTTGTGTGCAGCTGGTGTTCTTCTATTTCATTAATGTGCTGAATTAGCCTGGCAAAAGGATGTCCTTTTCCTCAATCATTTCATCCTTGTGCTTTATGCTTTGGGGAAAGAACCTCAAATGACTCAATGTCGTTTTGTCTGAGATTTTAGTTTGTTGTTTTATTTTTCTTTCAATTGGAAACTTTGCACAACTCCCTTGGCCTCGGGCCAGTGGCTTTGTTTGCTCCTGCCACGGGAACACCGAGGTTATCCTCAATCCAGAGGTTTTAGGGACACAAATACCAACACATCCTTGTCAGCAGAGAGAAAAGGCCTCTATGGCCAGGCAGACAAACCTTGCCCTCTCTCTCTTTTGTTTCCTACAAGGACGTTAAAGGTGGAATATTTTGCTGACAACTTTCTTGGCCTCTATGGAGAGCCGAGTTTTATGAAGAACGAGTTTTAATTTCTTGTGTAGGTTTCAGAACCCTCTGGTTGATGGTAACTGAGGTGAAAGGCCTGAGGTATTAATGGAGAGGAGGAGTGAATCAAAATTGTGAGGACAAGTTCAAACACTCTGAGGACTCAGGGAAAAATGGCTTGGAAAATGGTAATTCCTGGCTCTAAACAAAACAGTGTTGAGGGCAGCGCTCCTGGGGAGTGCTGTGCACCCAGAGGGGAAGAAATTGTTGTGGCTCTGGAGTTTTTGGGGTTCTTTCCCCTTTGTCCCCCTGTTTATTTCATTATAGCACCGAAGGACAGATAATTCCAATGATTGATTGAACAATGAGGTGATTTTTGTATCAGGCTTAAAGCAGAGCGGGTGGCACAGAGGATGGTTCATTGAATATTCACCTTCCTGCAGTTCCAGCTGTGTGAAAACCATGGCTAGGAGATACAACTTGAACAGTAACAGTTTTAAATTATCTTGGGTGTGTCTGATTTGACCTTTTAACATTGGCATTGCCTGTTAGAACTGCACAGAAAAACGAGAGCAGAAGAGCTGTGTAACACTACATTTCATGGTTTTGTTGATAAGTTGATTCAGGAAATACCCAGTGAGGAAAGTCAACCAAATTAGCAACAATTAGGTTGGTTTTTCTCCTGGTTAATGATATTGATGTGCCCCATCAAGTGTTACTGTAAGCCCAGTTTAATCCTGGTCCAAAATCCTGCACTATTTGTTTTTCATCTGTCCCTAGAAAGCGACTTCATTCCGAGGTTTCCTGGCCGTGGGTGGTGTTGGTGCTTTTTGAAGTCCAAGTAGAATATTCAGAAAGGCCTCGTAGATCTTTATGTTCATCTGTATAATGTAGGGAGGGGAAAAACCCAAATCTGGTGTACACATTTGTATTGAAATAACGTTTTTTTTCCTCCTGCAAGCAAATCTGGTGGACTGCAGAAGACAAGCGCATGGGATACCAAGCTCTAATGGACCTTTGGGAAGAGAAGCTGTGGCTTATGTGGAATTTACATGGGCCTCCTGGTGGAAGAAAGCTTATCTGTTTAGTATTTGTGCATTTTACTAAAAATGGCAGCTTTAAAAAAAAAAAAAAAGTTGTGTATCTGCTATTGTGATGCCAATGCCCGTGTTTTAAGTGGAAAAAAAAAATGACCTCTTTGCTTTGTGCTGTGTACACAAGATTGCTGGAAAAGTAAAGGAATACCCTTTTTATGGCTCACACAGCTTAAAAGTAGCTGTCACTCAAACATGCGCTCACAGTTGAGCTGATTTTGTTTCATTCTAAATAAATTGTTTCTTTTGAGGAAAATGGTTTTTCTGCCTGGAAGTGAATTGACGACCAAAAAAAAAACGTTTGGCCCCTGTGTTGGCAGCGGAGGGGTCCGTGCTGCTGCCACATTGAGCTGATAGTTGTGGGTCTTGAGCAAGAAGCAGGGAGAGCACCGACACTTTTCGACCTGTGGTACCAGTCAGAAGATTTGTGCCTTGCTGTGGCCCCCGTGTTTGCAGTGAAAAAAGCGAAAAAAAAGTGAAAAAAGGGGGCATTTGCTGCATTTCTGCTCAGCGGGACGGGGCAGCCGTGCTGCTGCAAGAAGCAGGGGAGCATCGCCCTGCGCCTCGGAACGGTCCCCAACTCTGGGCCTTCGCTGGTTGGAAGAGCTGGAGTTCCTGAATTTTAAGTTCTCTGATTTGTTTTGTTCACCCAACACGTTTGCCTTTAGTTTTGATTCTTGGTTGGTTGTTTTTTATTTTTTTTTTAATTTTGAAGAAAAAAAAAAAAAGAGAGTTCTGAGATTGCTTTGAATCTTGCACGTAAAAACCTTTGCACCAAAAATTGCCAAAAAGAAAAAAGAGAGATGAGTCCTTAAAAGTGTTTAAATGCTGTTAATAAAGCCGTACGTGAGGCGCTCCTCCATCTCCAGGGGCTTTTCAGCAGTTTGTGGGTTTTAGTGCTGAATGGATGAAGAGTTCCTGAGAGCTGGAGGCGGTAATTTTAAACCTTGGTGGTGTCTCAGTGCCTTAATTTTGACCGGTTTTGAAGCCACTGCTTCCACACGCCTCGGATGTGCATGCCCTGCTCGCGTCCGTGCGGCCGCTCCCGGCGCGGCGCGGACGGGGAGAGGAAAAAACCGGAAAAAAAAAAACGGAAAAAACCTGAAAAAACCCCCAATTGTGGCTGTAGTTCTGTGCTGGGGCTGTGAGCTTTGGAAAGCTGTTCCCGTGCAGGAGCACCGTGTTTGCTGCAGGACATCCAGAGGAAGCCGCCACCGCTGCGTTGTCACCGTCAGGAGCTCCCGCTTCGTGCCAGTGGGAGAATTTCTGTGTTGTGCCATGAGGATCCCTCCGAGGGCAGCTTGTTTGCCTTGACACACTTTAACCTCCGTGGATACCTCCCTGCAGCCGGGCAGGGAGCTGTGCTTGGCTGCAGATGCCTCTCAGCCCATGGATGTGCTCTGCAAGGCGTCTGCTCCCGGGGCAAAGCGCTGTGCAAACCCCCAAGGCAGGTAAGGCGCTGGAAGAGGTCAAATGGAGTTGTAATGTCAAAGAAGATTGTTCACCTTTTGTTGTTTTGATTTCTCCAGTTGGTTAATGCTTAATAATTGTGTTTTCTTCCCCCTGCTTGGAAATTGAGCCACTCTTGAGTGTCCTTCCCTGTTTGTTGGGGGTCCCGTTAAAAACCAGAGCTGTGCACAGAAATCTGCCTGTTCTCAGCTTGGCAAGCTGGAGCTGTTATTGTGACTTCATGAACTGCTTTAACCCAGAGTTAAAGTTAATTTCTGGTTTTAATTTGTGTGTGTTGATAAGGAAGGCCAAGGCAATGATTTGGCAAGTTTTCTGTGTTTCTGAGGTGCTGGTGTAATAATTTAAATGAATTTTTTGTTGTAAATGGGAGCAATTGTAGCTATTGCTGGTTATGAGGGAAGGGAACTGGAAAAGGGAGACTCAGGAGATGCCTTTTCTTCTAGAAGTTGGTATTTGTAGTTAAAATTCCTATTTTTTGCAATGTATTTCTCGTGGTGTTGAGATACAACCTCTGAATCTCCTTTGAAGTGTTGTACAATAGGTCTGGGGCTGGTCTCAATATTAGAGATGTGTTCCAGCCCCTCTGCCTGTGCTGATGCTGACAGGACATGGGTGATCTATCAGTGTACCCCAAAAATGGGGATCTTTTTGGCAGGCTGCTCACCTGCTCAGGTATCCAGGTGTTTGTGTCAGGGCTTGGGCACTATCCCACTTTTAGACTGTGCTTCCAAATGTCAGTGGCTGTTCCAGCAGAGTTCTGAGTCAGATTTCACTGTGTTTCACTGGGAGATGGTTCCCTGTCTCCTTTCCATCCTGTTTTTATTCCAGAGACTCAGGGTTTTGTGGGATGAGCTGTGGGATGGTTGTCCCACAGTCACTTGGCACCAGTGAGTTGTTTTTGGGAGCTGGGTCTGCCCCTCTGCCTTCTGAAGGGCTCAGGGGGATGCTCCAGCAGCCAGGTAGAGCCAGGCTGTTTTTAAAAAGCTCTTGGAAGGGTTAAGTGCTCTGTGTGCATCATATTAATTTGGCTAATGAGACTTCTGGGGAAAGTGGATTTATAACGAGAACCATTTAATTAACTGCACTGCAGCAGAGCGCCAGGCGAGCGGATTAGATGGGAGCCGCTTAGTTGAATTCACACATTTTTTTAGAACTGTGCTTTTACCAGCTGCAGCTGAATTAATAAGTTTAAAACATCAGATGGCCCAGATTCTGCTCTTGGCCAATAACCAGCTTGTGTTGGCCTGGTGCTGCTGGTTTCCTGTGAAATGGCAAAGGCTCTTGGAGGAGACAATCCCACCTCGTGTCCCGAGGTCTGGGGCAAAGCCCAAAAAGGGTTTGGGAGCACTGGGAAGGCTCTGGGGCTGCTGATTTTGTGATTCCCGTGGTGTGTCTGTGGTTCCTGGCTCAGAGCCCTGTGCCTGAGTGTAATTAGAGCTGCCTTGAGAACTGGGTGAGGTGAACTCCTGAGGCAGGGAGAGCTCTGGGGATCAGCTCAGCTCCATGTGCTGTGCTGGGTCTGGCAGGAGCTTCCTGCTGCTCATCCTGCTTGGAGGTGCCTGGAGCAGGGGCAGAGAACA
Organism: Cisticola juncidis; assembly: GCA_013400215.1. NCBI lineage: Eukaryota > Metazoa > Chordata > Aves > Passeriformes > Cisticolidae > Cisticola > Cisticola juncidis. The sequence continues at coordinate 2,188 of VXBR01002256.1, read as the reverse complement.
TGGACAGTGGCACAGAGGTTGCCTGGATTTTCCCCCTTTGTATCCTGCTCCAGGGCTGTATTAATTAAATACATTAATTTATTTGGGTTTGGGTGCTGTCAAACATTGCTGTGCATTAACGAGTTGCTACCTCCCAGCCCAGCTTTTGTGACATTTTTTTGGTTTTGAGCTGGTTTGTGTTGTCCCAGGACAGGGATGGGATGTGGTTTGCCCCAAAGATGAGCTGTAGATGTATTAATTAAAATTAATTAAACCTCGGAACTGGGAGTGTGGGTGCTGTCAAACATTGCTGTGCATTAACGAGTTGCTACCTCCCAGCCCAGCTTTTGTGACATTTTTTTGGTTTTGAGCTGGTTTGTGTTGTCCCAGGACAGGGATGGGATGTGGTTTGCCCCAAAGATGAGCTGTAGATGTATTAATTAAAATTAATTAAACCTCGGAACTGGGAGTGTGGGTGCTGTCAAACATTGCTGTGCATTAACGAGTTGCTACCTCCCAGCCCAGCTTTTGTGACATTTTTTTGGTTTTGAGCTGGTTTGTGTTGTCCCAGGACAGGGATGGGATGTGGTTTGCCCCACAGATGAGCTGTAGATTAATTGTGGGTCACAGCTATTTCATTTCCTTATCTGCCTGCCTTGACCTTCATCCCTACTTCTGCAATTGCAGCTGAAGATCGGGCTGGAGATTTTTAGCTCTGTTCAGAATTTCCTGTCCCCAGATGCACTGATAGGTCAGGCCAAGGTTCAGCAATGCTCAGCTCCACCCAGCCCCGAGCTGGCAGCGTTCCCTGTGCCCTCTGTGCCCTCTGTGCCCTCTGTGCCCTCTGTGCCCTCTGTGCCCTCTGTGCAGGCGGGCAGGGGATCCTCCAGCCAGCCTCTCCTCCCAGGTGCTGCTCCAGGCTGCACAAATGCACATTTTAGATATGGCTGGGGACTCAAATGTGTGTGTGAGGACTCAAATGTGTGTCTGAGGATTCAAATGGGGGTCTGAGGATTCAAATGGGGGTCTGAGGATTCAAATGGGGGTCTGAGGACTCAGATGTGTGACTGAGGACACAAATGTGTGTGTGAGGACACAAATGTGTGACTGAGGACACAAATGTGTGTGTGAGGACTCAAATGTGTGACTGAGGACACAAATGTGTGTGTGAGGACACAAATGTGTGTGTGAGGACACAAATGTGTGTGTGAGGACACAAATGTGTGTGTGAGGACACATATGTGTGTGTGAGGACTCAAATGTGTGTGTGAGGACACAAATGTGTGACTGAGGACTCAAATGTGTGTGTGAGGACTCAAATGTGTGTGTGAGGACACAAATGTGTGTGTGAGGACTCAAATGTGTGTGTGAGGACACAAATGTGTGTGTGAGGACACAGATGTGTGTGTGAGGACACAGATGTGTGTGTGAGGACACAAATGTGTGTGTGAGGACACAAATGTGTGTGTGAGGACTCAAATGTGTGTCTGAGGATTCAAATGTGTGTGTGAGGACACAAATGTGTGTGTGAGGACACAAATGTGTCTCTGAGGACACAAATGTGTCTCTGAGGACACACCAGGGTTGCCAGGGGTGGTTGTTGAGCTGTTTGCCCATGGACAGGAGATTTCCTTTGGGTCACAGAGGAGTTTGCTGCCCCCTTGGCCAAGGGATTGCTTTGGTTTTTGCCAGCCTGGGCTGCTCCAGCTCTGACTGGGCAGAGGTTCAGGGCAGGATGAGGTCCTGAAGCTGCTGTCACTGGGGCTTGTGGGGAGCATTTGGTGAGAAAAGGGGATGTGGGTGATTCTCATGCTGCTCCTCTTGGTGGGTGAGAGCAAGAATAGAAGAGGGACTCCTCAGGAACTGGAGAGACAGGACAAAGGGCAGTGGGTTCAGCTGAAAAAGGGGAAATTTGGGGTTGATATTGGAGGAAATCCTGGTGAGGATGGCAAGGTCCTGGCACAGGGTGCCCAGAGCAGCTGTGGCTGCCCCAGCCAGGCTGGACAGGGCTTGGAGCAGCCTGGGACAGTGGAAATTGTCCCTGCCATGGCAGGGAGAGGAACAGGATGGGATTAAATTAAATTAAATTAAATTCCTTCCAACCCAAACCATTGCAGGCTCTGTGTTCTCAGACTTTGTGTTCACCTCTGCCAGCTCAGTTTTCTCCCCTTTTCTCAGCTCCTGGCAGTGCCCTTGCTGCTCCTGTGGC
>VXBR01002255.1:739062-787757 GCA_013400215.1 Cisticola juncidis | reverse complement strand
CGGGACCGGAGCCGAAAGCACCGCGGGAGGCGCAGGGCGTGGGTGGCCCCCGCTGGTGGCTCCGGAGTGATGCGGGGGAAGCGCTGGGATGCTGGAGCGTGTCCGGAGAAGGGCAACGAAGCTGATGAAGGGTTTGGAGCACAGGTCCTGCGAGGAGAGGCTGAGAGAGCTGTTTAGCCCGGAGAAAAAGGAGGCTCAGGGGGGATTTATTGCTCTTTATAATTAACTGAAAGGAAATTTTAGTGGGATGGATGTAGTCTCTTCTCCTAGGTAATAAATGATAGGACAAGAGGAAATGCCCTTAAGCTGCACCAGAGAAGGTTTAGATTGGAATTATGGCAAAGTTTCTTCACTGAAAGGGATTTCTGGTATTGTAAGAGGCTATCTGGGGAAGCAGTGGAATCACCATCCTTGGCTGGGTTCAAAAAATCACAGAATCATGGAATGGTCTGGATTGGAAGAGATCTTAAACATCTTCTAGTGCCAAACCCCGTACTATGGACAGCTTTCACCAGAGTAGGTTTCTCAGAGCTACCCAACCTGAGCTTAGACACTTCCAGCAATGAATGGGGCACACACAACTTCTCTGGGCAGCCTAATGTGTAGGTGTGGTGCTTAAGGACATGGTTTAGTGTTGGACCTGGCAGTATTGGTCTAGTGATTGGACTTGATCTTAGAAGTCTTGTCTAACCATAGCAATTCTAAAGTTCTCAGAACAACTCGAGGGATGTCTAGATCAGGAAAGAAGCAGAAAGAAGAAGAAACAGATGATGACACCACACAATTCCAGTTGCTTTCCAGTAGTATGTGTGTGTTAAGTAGGCATTAATTGAATCATGTTGTATCTGAATGCTTGGAAGATTTTAGAACTGCACTTAAAACCTTATTTGAGGTGCCCCGATTTGAATGAGACAGGTCATGCACATCAATTGAAGAATTACTCTTGTAACTTTGTGTTACAAGTTACTAGTCTTGTATTGTCAGAGAATTACTTTTTGTAACTCCTGTAACCTTCACTGTCCCTTGTGTCCAAGCCTCTCCTCTTGGTTTGCCTGGGCCAGTCTCAAACTTCCAGAGCCCATTCCCGCTGCTGCAGCTTGTGCCTGCTGTGCCCCCGTTGCCCACACAGTCCAGCAGGGTCCCTGTTAAGGGGCTGAAGACTGCAGTGAGACTCCTCTTCTTTGTGCTGAGCAGACCCAGGTCTCCACCCACACACAATCCCTATGGCAGGCAAGAATTCAGAAAGCGTGAGCAACACCTGAGCTACCAGTTTAATTAATTTATCATCTGATTAGGCAGAAACAAGACAGGGAAATTGTTTGAGGTCAGTTTTAGTCCCTGTTTTCTTTGCCTCGTTTAATCTTTTCAGTGATTTTAATGATTTGTGTAATACATCTCTTTGCAGGAGCTGTTATGCACCACATCTGCATCTTAATTCTACAGCCACAATAATCTAAGGATGTTTATTTCATTGGCAAGCAGACAGAAATTGTTGTGAACCGTTAAAGCTGCTGGATTTCCTGTCATTCTCTTTCAGCTGGGTCACTGGTCCTTTATCCTGATGTCATTGAAAGTGGTAGAAAAAAAAAATTAAAAATTATAAGAATACTATCAGAAATCAAAAAAGTTTTTTACTATCTCTCACAATATTCTTCTGTACAAAATATCCTGCATGCAGCTAGAGAAGTCTGTAATAGACTGGGTGAGCAGCGGACTGACGGGTTGGGCTTGAAGTGTTACAGTAAATGGGGTTACATCAGACTGCCAGCCAGTCACCAGTGGGGTTCCACAGGGCTCCATCTTAGGGCCAGAGCTCTGTGAGGTTTTTATCAATTATCTGAACACAGGAAATGAACGTACGTTCAGTAAGTTTGCCAATCATACCAAAATAGGAGGAGCTCTGGACTCGCTCCAGGGTAAAGAGGCCCTGCAGAGAGATGTGGGTAAGACTAGAGGGCTGGCAGTCACCAGGCATGTGAAATTTGACAAGAGCAAGTGACAGATTCTTCACCTGGCACAGGTGATCCTCTTTATATGTACAAATCAGAGGATGAGAGCCTGGAGAACAGCCCTGTGGAAACAGGTCTGAGGATCCTGGTCAGTGAGAAGTTGGATATGAGTCAGCAGTGCCCTGGCAGCCAGGAGAGCCAAGTGTGTCCTGGGGTGCATCAGGAGCAGCATCACCCTTGGTGATGCCCTTGGTGATGCCCTTGGTGATCCTTATCTGTTCCTTCCAACTTGAGTTATTCTATGATTCTATGAGAAAGACACAACAATAACTTCCCCAAACAGCAGCAAAGTAATGATGTTTCCATGAACCAGACAAGACATTTCTCCATGAAGTGGGACTCCTGTGGCTATCCAGGTATGCTGCCTTGGGAAGCCTTTGATACATTCACCCTTTCCAAGTGGCACTCAGCATTCTGTCAGGAAACACGGCTTCAGGGTTCAGTATTGCTACAGGGTTTTTAATATCTACAAATGCCATGTTGGTATGTAAAGCACCTTCTCTAGAAGACACAAAGCTAGGACCCAGACTCCAGAATTCAGTTCTTCAACTTTCACTCATGCTAAGCTGTTTCCTGCAGACATCTAAAAATCCCAGGACACTTCAAAATGGAAAATTCTTTGCCTGCTAGCACTGCTTACATTTAATTTTGCAGACAAGGTGTCTTCTGATTTAACTGATTTAAATGCAATTTATTTGGTGACCTCTCTATCTCCCCATGGAAGAGGAGGAAGGATTTTCTCCTGCTGTCTCCATATGGGGTGTTCTGTGCAGCCTCATCTGCCGCATCCCTGCTGCCCTCAGTGGGGGGCTGCCAGGCACAGACCACCCTTGCTGGTGGTCTTGAAAGTGTCAAGAGGGGTTCCTCATGAGTCAGAGGAGGATGAGGTGGAATGAGAGGCAGGTGGAGCAGGGCCAGGGCACTGCAAAGGAAGGCACCAGTGTGAAGAGTGTGGGCTGTATCAGAGGCTGAGGAGGGAGTCTGGAGCACCAGCAGGACACAGCAGATGGTCCTGTCCTGCCGAAATTAAAAGTTTTTGTTTTGGAAAATTCACATCACAGAAAACAGGTATTTGAGTGGTTAAAAATACAAATATGCAAATAGATAAGCACATATAAATTACCTTAAAAGGATATTAAAAAATTACTTGGTTTAAAAAGTGGTGCTTATTTTATCCATACAGTAGTATAAAAATGCAGTGGTATAAAAATGAAATCTTCTTTTTTGAGAAGAAAATAGAAAATTAATTGATGTTGAAAAAGAACATTAAAAATGAGAAATAATACTGAAATGTGCATTTTGTTGCTTTCCTTCAAATTCTAGCTTATAAGCTCAGGTGATTTTTTTATGTAGACTTGCAGAAGCATTCATTTAAGTCATACCACAAATAAATGCAGTCAGCTGCATATGAAAGATTGTGCTATTCAATACCCATAGATAAAATGGCATTTCAGATGGGCTAAGAAGAACACATACAGCATGTCAGCAGGCATGATATAAAAACCTGAACAGATAGGAGAGGTGCAAAGGCTGTGCCATGCCTTTTAACATCATTATAACCAAGAGTGCAGAGGAACATGGGGATCCCCTGGGACTCAGTGTGCACCCCAGGGCTGACCTGTACAATGGTGCATGGGATCTTCCAACTGGATGTTAAGTAGAAAACACTTTTATTCCCGGGTGAGTATGGCTGAGACATTTCGACACTGATGTATGACATTATCATTGTCATTTCTTCTAACACAACTGGTCTTTTTCTTTTCCAAAATTCTGGATATTTATCTTGAATTGCAAAGAGAAAATAAATCAGAGGAGCATTTAGGAGCACATAAATATTAAAAGAGATATCTTGATGTGAAAGTCATCAGCTTTGTTTCTTCAGGATCAGGAAGGCATTTCTCACATGTTCTCACTTTCACTTTTCAATCCCTTTTTAATAAACCCCTACTTTATTAAGTATTAACATACAGGCATTGACTGTATTTTGTCCTGTAACTTGAGAGAAGTGGACAGTTATAGATAGAAGGCTGTTGATCACGTCACCCCATATGAAATGAGAGCATTGAAGGGAAATCTTTTGTCTGAGAAAATTTAATTTCTAGGGTAGTCTGCAAATAAAAATTAGTTTTGTTGGATCACAACACACCACCTCTCCAAAGTAATAAATTTAAAAAAGAATTGTGGATGAGAGTAAAGTATGTCAATGAAGTGTTCCCACTATGAGGACCCTTAATTGCTTGTGGCCCTGCTGTGGGAGAAGGTATGGGAAAATTAATGCTCTGAGCAATATTCATCTTGCTGAGTGTTTCCCTTTCTTTCTTCATTCATGGCTGATGTGACCTTTTTGGACTCCAACTGCTAGAGGAGATGTACTGCAACATGCAGAGCACGTTATTATTATCTTGAATTTTCTCCAACTCTCAGACCAAATGTTTAGTCTGCTTGGTCAGGATTAAATGTCCTTTGCTCTTGACTTCTGAAGATTTCTGGTCCAGATTGCACACCTGGTTATTGCAGCTTTCCTTTAAAGAAGCACAGAAGCAATTTACTTTGTTGAAATGCAGCACTACAGGACAGGCTTTTATGAAAACTATTTTAAAAAATATTCTCAGAAATAAAAAAAACCAAAAAAAATACAAGTTGCCAGATCCTACACTGGGAGAGCTAGCATGTTCTCAGCACTGATGCAATGCTCCCCAGCTCCAGTCTCTTACACCAGCAGTGTGCTGTGGGCCCTGTGTGGTGAAGGTGGATATTCACATCACATTAGAAAAAGAGGACTTGCTCACATGTGCTGCCCTTGTTCTCATGTTTTTTAAAAGGTCCCTAAGCCAAGATTCACGGAGGCTCCAAATCTCCAGGTCTGGAAAGGAATCGCTGTGGAAAGAGGAACAGGCAGAACAAGTTGGGGTGGCCCAGAGATTTTCACACATAGCTCATCTACAGTCCTACCCTGCAATGAGACTTTTTGAGATGAGGTTTAATAAAATATTAGCACCACAGGAATAAAAGGAATAAAACCATAAGAAACATAATCACCCACACGTCTTCCTTTCCCCTTCACTTGTGAATCCCTCAGAAACCAAGGGAGTCACAAATTGTTTCTTGAAGAGCAAAATTAATGGAGTCTGAGTTAAGGTTGTGTACCCACATCACCATGTACCTTCCCTCCTTGCATCCTCATCCACTTGGGATCTGCACTTCCACTATGCCAGTTTCACTGACCTCATGCAATGGTTGCTCTCCTTCCAACTGTGCCCCATCCCTGTGCCTGTCAGGTGAGCAAGAATTTGGAAGTAGCTCCAGCTGGCACAGTACTCTGGGTGTGCCAAGCCCAGCTGCTGCCAAGTGTTGGTACTGCAAAGGCTGAGCAGAAGGAGGGGCAGCTGAATGCTCCTTGCCTGCCCCTCATCTCTTCTTCTCATGGGCTCCCTGAGTGGCAGCTCAGGATATCTGCATCCTTCATCCTTCTCTCCAACTGATTTCAACTCAGTGAGTCCAAAGTTATCAAAGGGTCCTTGCAAACAGGTAAAATGCAAATAGAGGCAGTAAGAGGAGTCTCATATCTTTAGGACATCAGACAAAAGAAAAACTCCATAGAAAGGATGACAATTCTATGAGAAAAAGAGATTTTGTTATTTGCAGGATGGCTGCATTTCACTGTTTCGCTATATGAAATTCGATAAGAAATTTGACCACATAACTTCCCAGAAAATCAACAAGGGATTTTAATTTTTCTCTTTCTGCCTTAAACTAAAGTAGAAAATATTTCTAATTTACACTTGTAAATGAAAGAAAAATGCATCCTTTGTATTTTTAAGAACAGAAAGACTATTGTATTGGCTATAGAAAAAGTGGTCCACTTCTCAGTGAATTATGTCCTTTGAATTCAGTGAAACAGAATTACTGTAAGTTTTTCCATGTTTGGACAAAGCTCAGATAATCTGCAGCCCCTCAAAAACATAGCACATGAAAAGAAATCCTTAAATACCCCTTAATTTCAGATAACCCACAGAGACAGGGAGGCTCTGGAAGAAGGAAAGCAGGCTTTGTGGGAATCATGGCAAAGGACTATTAACAGAAAGCTAGATTTTTGCCTTGTATATATCTGTTTATGGACAAATTGTATAGTTGGATAATAAATTCTATCAATTGCCATTTGACCAACTGCAGTTCCTTGACCATGTCACCCCAATTCTGCTTATTGATTTCATGTGCACTGAACTACTTCCAATCTTGCCATTTAAACCAGGATTGCTGGGTGCAGCACCCTCACAGAACAGACAGTCACTACATTTTGAAAGAGGACAAACCCTCTGTGGTCCCAATTTCCCTGAAAATGACCCCACATTGGCTCCCGCACATTTGAGATGAACCTTAAGATAATGTCCATCAAATTACAGATATTGAGGGTTTTGAACACAAATCAGACTGAGGTCTGACACAGCTTTAGTAATGCTAAAAAGTGTTATATTTTCCTAATTTCAGGAAAGTCAGTTCTCATTTCAGCAAACAAGACAGGCAGAACAGTCTAAGATCACCCAAATAGAGGCAGAACAGCTTGGGTATATTTGGAGAACACAGCATTTGGTGCCATCTTTGCTAGATTTCTCTCTTCTTCCTCCTAATTTCTATGCAGTTCCAGTCTGTTGTGCAGCCCAGTCATGCTGAATGCTGCTGGAAGTGTGAAGGGGCAGTGCTGATGAAAGGGTTTGAGGCCCTAGTCAAGCTCTGCCTGTTCCTTTCTCTTACATGTCCTACTCCATTTCCACCATAATGTTTATACTCTGAAATACATGTAGAGATTAGTGCTTGTGTCAGCTCTTTCCTCATAAAGCAACTTCCTGAAGATGGGTTGATCCTTGCTGGATGCTCTCCCACTTGTCTTGCCAGCATGGAGAGCATCGGGATAGAAGATGGCCCTCTCTTGCTGTTTGTACTCATTTCCAAGAGACAGTCCCTCCCTTCATTTTCTTTTATGCCAGTCCCACAAAAATCATGAGTGGTAACTGCTATGCTACAGGGGGAATTAGTATTTCCACTAATTATGTTCTGTTTTTAGTGATGCTACATTATGTTAGAATATTTTATATTTATAAAATAGATTTCTATTTTACTACAACATACAACCTAATGCAGTGCACTGAAAAGCCTATCCTAATGTACCAGAGCAAAGAATGCAGGTATTAATGCCAGGTATTAAATAGATCATGTAAAATCATGACATGTAGACCTTTAACTTACAATATTTATAACATCATTGCCCACCTTGGCAAATACATCACTGATAACAGTTTAAGCAAAAAATTGCCAGGTGCATCTGTACTACATTTGTCAATCAGTTTAACAAGACTCATTTAAATTGCTTTGAGACACTACAAACACTCCTGTATAATAAGATCTGGCATATTCATATGTGTGTTTTAGCAATTAAAGAAGTGGCACACTCATGGGAAATGCTGAGGACCTCAGCACTTACATTGCCATTCCCCTCTCCAGGCAACTCAAAGTCCTTGCGCAGGCTTTGAATGACAAAAAGATCAGACTGACCTGGATGACAACTTCAGGTGTGTAATTCTGAATGCACTTTTCTATCCCTCCTCTGCCCACGGCTGATTACCCAACCTGGGGAAAGTTTCCTGATGTTTCCCAAAGTCTTGTGAAAACAGTTCATGTTTTTCACCCAAAGTGTTCTTGGCAAAATTTGAATCTTTCCTCTTGGTTCTACTAGGAGTCCCCTCCCCAGCAAAGTGAACCTGTCATCTTGGTTCACCCCACTGCCAAAATGCATCAGAGGTGCAGAGGGTGGGAGGAGGAGAGGACCAGCAGAGGGTGAGGATTGAGTCAGGAATGTCAAGAGAACTTGGACTCTCCATGGGACCTGATGGGCTGCATCCAAGGTTTGTCACTCCATCAGCTGCTGCCCTTCTAAGGTCACTCTCTGTCACCTTTGAGAGGTCTCAGGGAGGAGAGGTCCCTAAGATCTGGAGGAGAGCAAATTTTGCACCTGTCTTCAGAAAAGACCAAAAGCATAACCTGGGGAATACAAGCCAGTCAGCCTAACTTTGGTCACTGACAAAATCACAGAAATCTCCAGGAACACTTTTCTCCAATGGATGGTATTTATCTGAACATTAGCTAGGCTTTTGACACTGTCTCCTGTGATATTCTTGCACCTAAGTGAGTCTGGACAGGCACGAAACTGGTGTCTGAAAGCTGCTTGGATGGTTGGGCTCCAAGGGCAGAGTGAATGAACCATGCTATGCCTGGAGGCCAGTGCCAAGTGCAGTGCAGCAGGCATGTGTCCTGGGACCTGTCATCACACCCTCATCAGTGACACCATGTGTGCACTCTCATCAAGTTCACACCAAATGGCTGCACCACTCAGTAAACGGGACGGCAGGTCTGGCATCCAGAAGGACCTGGGCACACTGAAGGAATTGGCCAGCAGGAATGTCCTGAAACTCAACATGGATGAATGCCACATCCTGAACTTTGGAAGGAGCAATTCCTTGTAGGGACACAAATGGTGCCCAGCTGGGTGGGAAGCAGCTCTGCCAAGATGGACCTGGAGGTGTCAGTGGGTACAAGCTGGGCATGATCCAGCAGTGTGCCCTGGCAGCAAAGGTGGCTGGGGGTTACCAGGGCTGTATTAATGAGAGTGTGGCCAGGAGGTCAAGGGATTGGCCCCTTTAGTCATCAGTGGTGAGACTGTCTGCAGTCCTGTGCCCAGCTTTGATCCTTTCAAATAAAAGGAAGAGGATGATGAGCTAGAATGAGTTCAGCAAGAGCCTATGGGCTGATTGGAGTGTGGAGCATTTCCCTCTGAGGACAGGCTGAGGAAACGGGACTTGTCCAGCCTGGAGAAGAGGTGGCTTTAGAGGCACCTAACAGCCACCCAGCATCTATGGGGAGACCATCAAGGAGGCAGGGCCAGGATTTTAACCCACTGAGACACATGGTAGGAGAATGAGAGACAACAGATGATGAAACAAGAGAGGTTCAGATTGAATGTGTGCAAAAAGATTTTCCCCACGAGGACAATCAGACAGTGGGGCAGCTGCTCTGAGAGGCTGTGCAGTCTCCACTCTCGGGGGTTTCAAGAAACAACTGTACCAAGCCTTGAGAGACCTGGTCTAACCTCAGAGCTGGCCCTGCTCTGAGCCAAGGCTGGACCAGTGATCTCCTGAGGATCCTTTCAATGAGAATCATCCTGTGATCACAAGAGTTTGTGGTAATGGAGCCCTGGTTATAGACTCCATACACAAGGATCCTGGTTGTAGGTGGTATCACTGAGAATAAGAGATGTAATTTTGAGGGGTTTTGCTTCCCCTATATTTAAATTGTCATTAAAAACGATGGATTATTTCAGGGTTGGTGGGGTTTTTTTTGCATCACCCAGTTATATTCATGTATATGCACATCCATATATATAGAAACAGAGATCGTCTGTGCATTTTCCTCTGTGTATTTATCTACTAAATGCTTGTTTTATAATCCTCAGTGTTTTGCAAGGCTACAGGGTAATCTGCTTCATTCAGTAGTTACTCTTGCTCAGGAAATGCACAACAGCCACAAATGTTCCACAGCTTGGTTGCTGGGTAAACTGTAGCTCATTTGTATTCAGCACACTGTGTAAAAGTGATAAGAAGCCAAATACTCCTAGGAAACAGCACAAATGAAATACAGCACGCAGGAGGCAAAGTATTTATAGAAACAAAATATCAGCATTTTCCACACATTTACACAAAGCAATTTCAGTCTTTTCATAGGAAAAAAAAGAACATTTCTGGCACTCATTTACTCATTTCCCTGCAGTCATATATTTTGGCCAAAAAGCACTGACTACATGGAAAACCTTCAGGTCATAGCAAATTAAAGATCAATGACAACCTAAAATAGATGCTGTCATATTTTCACTCCTAACATGTCTTTGCAATAAGAGCATTGTTTTAGCAAGTAAATAACGTGGCATTTCTGCTTGAATGGGATTTTAGCTTTGTGGCTGAACCCTGTCCGCAGATCCCCAGCCTGTTAGGAGAGATGGAATTATATCTATGTTTAACTCCTTGGGACCTCTGGATTGATTCACTGAAGCCCATTAAGTGCAAGACAGAGGCTGCTCATTGGAAAAGCAGCTGATCACATCTGCCTTTGTGTGCACTTCTCAGCCACGCGTTCTGTTTGGGGTGGGGAAGCCTTGCTGTGTCCAGGTGTGATGTCCCTGTGGCCCTTGAGACAAGCCCCTTGTGCCACCAGGGCTGAAATGCTTCAGGTGTGCTCAAGGGAAGAGAGGGAAGGACTCATCCCACTCATGCCAAACTGGCTGCATGGCAGAGGGAGAATCAGGCCAGGCCCCCACTGTCCATCAGTGCCTGGTGCTGCTGCACAATCCCCTCAAGACACTGAGCACAGCACTTCTGCCACTGCCTCTGGCACCCAGCTGACACAGCAGCTTGTCCTCTGTCTTTGAATAGGTAGGATAGAGAACTGTTTTTAAAGTGTAGGTAATTGATTCTTGAGTCTAGCAGTGATGTTTTGAGACTCTGATTGTTATGTGTCATCACCCCTCCTGTCTCTCTTATGAGTACTCTTATGAGTACCATTAAGCCTATGCAATAGCTCTTATGGACTGGAGCAAAAATACAGTTATTTAGGAATTCCACAGTAAAGTAATAGAACAGGTAACAGTTTTTGCATAAAGCTTAGAGAATAAACATCTGTGCAACTAATTTCAAGTATTATTTCCATTTGGATAATATGAGTGAAGGTTGGGAGACACCACCATCTACCTTCTTCTAAGATCCCTTTGCTTTAATGATTTCCTATTTGTGGATTTGGGGGAAGGGATTTGGAAATTAATTGAAAACCTATGATAAAATACTATCTGAAGTGTGAATTCAGCTTTTACTTGTCTTTTATTGTTGGGAGTTTTCATTAAGAACACTGAGAAACAGGAAAAGCTAGAAAAAATGCTGAAACTGTCTAGAACAAAGCAAAGAAATAAAACAGTAGAAAAAAGCATCTCAACTTGGAAACAGCAGAAAGACCTAAAAATGTCTTTTTGTTGCCATAGTGTACAACTGAGTCAAAAATATTTTAGACAGAAATTGTCTTGTCTATTAGCAGAAAAGACACTAAATTTAATGGTACTAAGTAATCATTTGCACATCTTTATTCTAGCCTTTGTTCTCTTCAGTCTTTACCAACATTAAATAAGCTACTAAATACATAGTGGGCTTTACAGGCCAGTGATTTATAAAGACAAAAACAAGGCTTGGACAGCACTGGAGGCTGTGCAGCAGGAGCCACAAAGTGCTGTTGGGGCCTCATAGTTCAACAAAGTATTTTCTCGAATGTATTTTTGTCTATACCTACACACACAATGTCTTCAGGTAAAACAAAGACATTTACAAAACTTATTCCTGCAGAACAGGTTTCTTGCTCTACACCAGCCTGCAAAGCTTCAAATCTCTTCCTACCTGGCAGAGGAGTGATAATATGTACCAGTTCTAGACAAGCCTGAAAAATAGAATAAACTAGGGGAAAAAAGGATGCCGTTACAAAATGTATAAAAAGCTCATCCTGAAGCAGCTGCAAAGCAGCAAATCTAAAACTCTTCCTGGCCAAAAATGTGGAGGCTTTGCAAGTTATTCTGTTTAGGAGAAATTGATCCTATGTTGTTTCTAACAAAATTTCTGAGCCCTGTTCCTTTGGGCACTGGAGGGATTAAGAAAACAAAGATAGTTTCAAAAATAATTTCTATTTCCAAAATCCACCTTTCTGCTCTTTTTCTTGGGATCATACTTATTTCGGGTGGGTCTGGCTTTCTGCCCAGTTCTGTTTTACTCTTCCCTTACATCTATAGTCAAGTTCATAGAAGTTCCTCTTCACAGTCGATTGAGTTTCTTCAGTGAATTTACATATGTCATACATTGTATCTGATGCTGATACTAAGCGAAAGATGCTTGCTTCACCAATTTCTGTAAAGCGGCTAGGTTTGTATGAAACCTATCAGAGATATAGATGAATATTCATGCTTGGGACATTTGTTTCACCCTTCAAGATGCTTACTGATTTACTGACATCTTTAAAATTAATGTGTAGGCTCATTATGTTATGGATCATGTGGCTAAACTGATCTGGTTTCTCCAGAGCTGTAGCAGGAATGTCAGTGTTTCCCAGTGTGTATCCAAACAATATCTCTTTTCCTCATATCAGATTTCTATTTCCCATGCTAGGATCCTTTTTATTTTTCAATACTCATAAATCATACTCATGCAACAAAACAATTTCTTTTATTGTGGAGTCTCCAAGAGAGTCAGCAAGATCTTATCTAGAGCAATGCACACATTTTAGAAGCTGCAGTTTAGGAGTTGTTCTTTTCAGTTAAACTCAAAAAGACAGGCTGGGAAAGTAAGGTAATACCTTTCTGTACGGGGTGTAGGTGCAGAGCACTGAAACTTCAGTAATGTATCAGATGGACTTGGAGGGCACAAGACACTTCCCACAGACAGGAGGATGGATCAGTAACAACAACAAGGCTGGAGGGAAAAAAAAGAAAACCCAACTTAGAGATGCATGACAGATGATAGAGGTATCCCTTTTTGTGCCTTGTCTGAAGTCAAACAGGTTGCATGGCTTGGGCATTTGGGCATCATCTACAGAATGTGGTTTTCAATAGTGAGGCAGGTGCCTGTCAAATAACTTTATTGTTGCCCAGCTCTGGTGGGCCCTAAGGTCAAAAGGTGCCCATGTCCAAAACTGCCTAAAACTTAGGGTTCCGGATCAGGCATGCTTAAGTCAAAGGTGATGCAGAAATGGGGTTTATTGGCTTCTGCCACCATGAAAGCTTTGAACCCCTCTATTTTCTTAAAGAATCTTAACATAACAATGGATCAAGACCTTCACAAAATGCAATTCCAGACACTATTTTTAAAATATCATGATGACCACCATGTTCTTCCCTCATACAATGCTTTTCTGATCATCATTCAATGAGGAAATGACAAATCTATTCTCAGTATTGCCCCAAAAGATTCTGTGTGCCTTGAGGGAAGAGTCTTACCCTAAGGCTTCTACTCCCTGGAAGAGGAGAGATGTGCTTCATCCTTCCAGGTGTGACAAACAGAAAAAAAAATCCCCTCAACATTCATTAAGCTGATCCGAAGGAAAAAATAGCTTGGCAACCTTTGGCCTCCTAACTTGGGAGGTAAAGAGCAGTGTTGCAAGCATGCTGCTGCTCTCCAAGTGTATGGCACAGGTTCCCTAGCTGAGGCCCAGCCAGGGACCCCCCATGGCTGCCTGCACCTCCAAGTGAAACACCCCAGCCTTTGGGACATGTTAGAGGGCTCAGAGTATCCATACTTTTAAGGTCAGGAGGATTTCTGGCAGCTGTCTTATGTATACTCTAGGCACTTTGGATGACATTCAAAAGGGTCAGAGAGCACAGAATTGCATGGAAGACTTGGGGGGTTGATGAAAATCTTAATGTGAGCCAGCAATGCGCACTCACAGGTCAGAAATCCAAGAGAATCCTGGGCTGTATCAAAAGGAGAGTGGCAGCAGGGCAAAGGAGATGATTCTCCCTCCCCTTTCTGCCCTTGTGAGACCCCACCTGAAGTACTTTGTACAGTTCTGGTGCTGCCAGCATAGGGAGAACATGGAACTGCTGGATCAAGTCCAGAGGAGGATCATGGAGTTGGTAAGAGGACTGGTGCACCTCCCCATGATGACAGGCTGTGAAGGCTTGGGCTGTTCATTTTGGAGAAGGCTGTGTAGAGACCTCATAACAACCTTCCAGTATCTGAATGGACCTGCAGGGAAGCCAGAGAGGGACTTCTCATCAGGAGCTGCAGTGACAGGACAAGGAGCAATGGCACAAATTGAAAGAGGAGAAATTTAGGTTAGATACCAGGAAGATATTCTTTACTGTGAGACACTGGAACAGGTTGACCAGGGAGGTTGTGGATGCCCCAATCCTGTCAGTGTGCCAGAACAGGTTGGATAAGCAACTTAGTCTAGTGGGAGATATCCCTGTCCCTGCCCCTTGCAGAGGTGACTTGGGACTATAGAATTTTTAAGGCCCATTCTACACCCCTTAACATTCTAAGATTTTAAAATTCTGTGATCTGAATTTTTTTTTTTCCTGGCAATTAAGATTCAAGCCTCTGGGAACGCAGTCTCTTACCAAAAGTGTTCTGCCCTAAACATACCCTCTAAGAGTCACCAAGAGGGACCTGAGGGACATGGACAGACCATACTGTACTGCAGGGGTGCTGGAATTGGCAGCTTTCCTCCTTTTATAGGGTATGCCCTGCTCCAGACCCAGGCTGTCAGAAGTACCCCAGCCACCATTTGCTTAGAGTTAAGTCTATTGCTTTTTATAGGCAGCACTGGACAAAAAAAGTCTTACCAAAACTATTACAAATGCAAACAGGCACCCCGAGTATCACAGCTGTGAGGTGTGTTGGTCTCCCATGTGGAGGCTTGGCTCATGTGGGCCCACTGGCACTTCACTGCTCCTGCACAGGGCTCAGCTGACAGCTGGATAGAGACAAGCCTGGCTCTCCCCATCACTGCAAACCTAACATCATGAGTTCCATCAGGAGAATCATCACAATGATAACTCCAAGCTGGAGTCATGGGATATTGCCCTGAAGCAGTCACTGGGAGCAGAATACACCTATATTAGTCTGAATTCTGAATCAACAAGCAAAAAGAATATCCTTGTTTAAGATAAAAGACTGATATCACCAGAGCTATTCTACACCATTAGACATATTTTCTCTTTATATTTATACAGCCTTTTTCTTTCTTTAAATTTTTGCTTTTGCATTCAAAAGCAGAATTTTAGAAAAGTTCTATTAAAGCTGACTTAGAGTGAAAATGATTCATTTGTTTTGGAGCACTGTTAAGACCCATTTTCAGAAAGAATGGAAAAATACAGTCATGATAAAAGAATTTTGAATGAAGACAAAGGTAAGCTCTTTGGGAGCGCAGCCAAAGCTCTGGGTGTGGGAATCACGTTCCCAGAAGTTCCTGTTTGACAGCTGGCTGCAAAAGACTGGAGCATGGGGAAAACCCAAGAGCTAGTGTGCAAGAGCATCTAAAGGTCAGAGCAGCAAAGAAAGAATATGAAAATATGAGATCAATCCGTTGGGAATTGTGTATTTATCCACAAAAGGCTTTGAGAAAGATTTGTCAGGAAGATGAAGCGTGCAGGAGAATTTGAGAGACAAACACGAAGAATCTTGCATTGAATTCGGAAAGAGTAGCACCACCTATTGGTGACCATTTGGGGTGGCAAAATTCTGGCAGAGTCACAGCTTACGCTCATGCAGATAAAGGAGAAAAGCTGCTGCTACTATAATGTCTGTTTCTATAATGGACACCTGAAATATTTATAAAGATGGGAATCTAGGTTGCACTTCTTGTGGCATAGTTGATGTCAGTTCTCAATAATGCCCTAAGTACTCGAAAAATACATAGGTTTGAGCTTAACAAGACATGATTTGATCAGCATTACATCTGACCTCATTTCAATTAAAATAAGAGAAAATCCACAGAAAAAAATCTTTACTCTGTGTCTCACACTTACCAGTATTTAAAAATACGAGCAAGACTCTCCATATGCACTAACAAGCAGCAGAGTGGAAAAGACTACAAGATAAATATCTGTAATAAAGAACTTGGTGCCTTCTCTCCGAAGTGTCTAATCAATCAAAATGCATTTTGCTCTGCATATTTGCCTATTATATTTGCTGACTTGTGTGAGTAAAGCTTATAAATATTGACAGTCTATTGCTTTTTGGGAAAGAAGGTTTCAAGTAAGGAGCCATCCATCATAGCATCAGTGCGAGATGTGTTAGATTAGAAATAAACTAGGACTTCTTGGGTTGTTCTAGGGGCCCTGAGTTATCACTTGTCATTGCTACAGGAGTGGTTACTGGATGGTTATCCTCAGTAAAGGGGTTTCTATCCCAGCACATACAGCTTGGACATGGTGCAATAATTTGTCTATTCCCTGTGTCCATCTTCATTTGCCTTTTTTTTGGTGTTTGAGTTTGTTGTTTTGGTGTTTTTTTTTCCTTTCTGTTAGAAACCTCCACTCATGGAAGACGACTTGCTGTGCCTGGCAGACAGGTTAAACATTAGTAGGAAAAGTTTGTGTGGAAAGATTTGATTAAGGTCCGTCAGGAGCTGTAGTTGATGCCCAGGCTGATGCCAAGTACCAGCAAGAGCCTCAGCCTTTCCTGAAGTTCATTTGCTGTTTGCCAGCAGCTGGTAGGATCAGGCCACGTTCCTGCAAGCTCTATTAACGTATAATTGGATACTTTCAACGGTGTTCCCAAAGAGCGTCGTTTTCTCTTTTGCCTTAGCTCTCTTTCACTCATTTAACAGCTGGTTAAATGACAGATAAAGGCAAGAGGGAGCAGCTCTGCCGGGGCCTGCCCGCGCTCGGCGACTGCCGCTGCTCCCGCCCGCGCACCGGCACAGCCTGCCCTGAGACACGGTCACAGCTCCTGCCCTGAGACACGGTCACAGCTCCTGCCCTGAGACACGGTCACAGCTCCTGCCCTGAGACACGGCCACAGCTCCTGCCCTGAGACACGGTCACAGCTCCTGCCCTGAGACACGGCCACAGCTCCTGCCCTGAGACATGGCCACAGCTCCTGCCCTGAGACACGGTCACAGCTCCTGCCCTGAGACATGGCCACAGCTCCTGCCCCTGTCTACTGCATCTGCACAGCCTGCCCTGAGACACGGCCACAGCTTCTGCCCCGAGACACAGCCACAGCTTCTGCCCTGAGACACAGCCACAGCTCCTGCCCCTGTCTACTGCACTTGCACATGACTTAGGAGGAAAAGCAGCTCCGTTTTTCTCTGTTTGACATTTCTGAACACAGTCGTTAATTCTATCAACTATTATATAACTAAAATACATGATTGTGTACAAAGTGATAATATAACCCAATATAACTACATTATTACATGGATTTTGCAAAAAACTTGGAAAGGTATTTATATGCTGGAAGTATTCTTGGAAAATGTGAAATCTCAAGGGAAATTTTGTGTACATATGGATGAATTGTAGCTTAGATGACCAGGATTTATGGCATCTATATTTTAATGATTTAAACTACTCTTTTACTAGGATTAAAAAGAAAAATCTTAGACATGACTGGTTGGATAATGTTTGCCTCTGTTGAGACTTTGTAGTAAAATTGAAAGCAGACCTCCACAACAACCTAAGTTTTGACAAAAGTTTTAAACATTTTGGAAAACAACCCAAAACTCTGCATATAGATGCAGAATGTGATGCTTCTGCTCTGCACTCTGTGTGTTAAAAATAAAAGATCTACCCTGAGACAGAACCAGAAAGAAAATAATTGTTTCAAATGAACTGATGGCACTGGATTTTTTCCTGACAAACTCTTTTTTTAGACACCTTGTTTTCTGGAAAGCTACAAGTAACAGCTTAGAAAACAAAAACATTTCATGATATGAATAAATTATTTGCTTAATTTTCAGCAACTTGTAACAATTTTTCCTAAAACCATAGACTTCAGGTAGGATTGGTAGCATGCAAGAGGCTATGTAACTATAATTGCTGAGATATTATTTTAATTATTTGAAGTACCTGTTGATAGTCATGAAAACTGATGTTTTCTGGCAGTGCATATTCAATAAACTGAGAGCAGCAGAAATGGCGACAGCTCAGTGTCTCTTCACTGCTCCTCCATCCCTCTGGAAGGAAATCAGATCTTTTCTAAGCTCTTTTTTACCTAAGGCCATTTGAAATTATTGAAGGAGGTACCTAGTCAAACCCAGTAGCCTGCAGCTTGGGAGCTGCTGATTTTACTCCCATATATTGCCATAATGTGGTACTTAGTCTTGTGGATCCTATTCCACAAGGTTAAATATTATTCAGGCAAAAAAGTATTTATCTTTGTTTGAGTAGAAAACAGTTAAAAATTGAAGATTTGAAACAATCTGCATGTGAAAGGGAGAGAGGCAAGGACAGGGATGGTTTGTATCCTGAGCTACCTGTCTTGTACATTACGCTTTGACCTGCTGCTTTGGCTTCCGAAATAGAGCCAAAGGGCATAACTGGCACAGCTACATGAAAGGCAATTGGCCTTCTGAAGGGATCCTGCTGTCTTGTCCTTGTTACCTATAAAATGGGAAAGATACTTCCTCAGCTCCATCTCACAGACTGATGGAAAAATCCATGCTTTCCACTTCAGGCTTTATGGACCTCAGGCAAAAATAAAAGATACATGCAAGTGTTGTACAATCAAAATGATAAAATAAAGAATGAAATTGAATTTTTAAATGAAAATATTTATGGGGTTTTTGTAGATGCAAAGACTTCTCTGACATCAGCTCTCCCCTTTTTATGCCACTGTGAGTTTCTGGTGGTCTTTTTGGAAGCCTTGAACCAAGTCCCTCACAACATATCTGCTCTCAGTCTGGACCAGTGACACGATCAGTTTTCTGAGTTGGCGTCACCCCTATGCTTTCAGGACACAGTGCTTGCACTGCTGTGTCTTACTGAGGAAATGAGGTCACCCAAGACTCACAGAACCCTAAATACAAATGCCTGTTACCATAGAGTAAGGCAGAAAAAACAGGAGCAACTGCAATCCCTGCACAGCCCTGCTGCCACACAGGACATGTCACAAGGATTTACTTGAGCATGGGGCTATGTAGCAAATCCTAAACATAGGATTTCTGCCAAGGAAATCTGTTTCTCCCCAGCCAGCATAGGGATGAGGAAAGAAGTGCTACAGCACTGCCCTGTACATAAAAATATCAGCACTGCATGGAGGAACAATAAAACTGGGGCAAACAATGGGGAGGAGAAAGTTGAAGGCATCTTACAATTTAATAAACTCATACCTGATCAATAAAAGAGCAAAAGCAAATGCAAAAACCTTGCAGGTCTGCCTACACAAAGGACTGAGGGAAAGCCTAAGGTAGGGCTAATCCCTTCACAAGCCCTTACAGTTTTCCTACTCCTCACTGAGTTTAAGTCCCATTTAAACTTTCTCCAAACAATTCAAATCAGCACTTTATGGACACCAGCTGCAGCCATGGCACTGACAGCCATGGTCACATTAGCCCTGGAGGCAGCACCACCTGCCTCTGCTCCTCTGACAGATCCCACTTTGACTGAAGGTGGAATGCAGCAGAAGGTGGGATGAAGCCACAGAAATTCAGAGCAGCAGCATTGCAGAAAACCAAATCTGTAAGGTAAACAGCAGAAGAACACACAGCCACTGTAAGAAAAAAGGCAGGGGATGACAGCAACCTGGTCAACTGAAAAAAGAGGAGAAATCACAGAATTCCATAATGGTTGGAAGAGATAACATCTAACTTAGAGCAACGCTGATTTACATAAATTTGGCAGAAATTTGGTCCAAACTCCCTGCTCAAGCAGGGCCAACCTAGAGTACACGGCACAGGATAGTGTCCAGATGGTCCTTGAGTATATCCATGGAAGGAGTCTCCACAACATCTTTGGGCAACCTGTTCCAGCACCTGGTCACTGACACAATAAAGAAGTTCTTCCTCATATTGATGAGGTCCCCTTTCAGCCATCTCTTCTTAGGGTTGAACAGGTCCAGCTCCCTCAGACTGTCCTCATAACAGAGGTGTTCTGTCCCTTAATCCTCCTCATAATCCTCCTCTGGACCTGTTCCAGGACCTCCAGGTCTCTCTTGTCCTGAGGAGCCCAGAACTGGACACAGCACTCCAGATGAGCCTTACTAGGGCTGAGCAGAGGGGCAGGATCACTTCCCTTCACCAGTTGTCAATATTCTCCCTGTTGCACCCCAGAGTCCCATTGGCCACAAGGGCACTGCTGGCTCTTGGACACTTGGTGTCCACCAGGTCCTTCTCTACAGAGCTGGGATTTCCAGCAGTTTGGCCCCAAGCCTGTGCTGGTTCCTGGGATTACTCTTCCTTAAGTGCAGGATCTTGCATTTGCCTTTGTGGAATTTCAGATGGTTCCTTTCTGCCCATCTCTCCAACCTGTCCAGGTTCTTCTGAAGGGCTGCACAGCACTCAGCTGTGCCCAAAGCTGCACTCAGCATCAGCCCAAAGCTTCTCCCAGCTTCCTGTCATCCATGAACTTGCTGAGGAGGCATCTAGACCTTCATCCAAGCCATTAATGAATAAATTAAACAGTACTGGGCCCAGTATTGAACCTTGGGGGACACCACTTGTGACAGGCCTCCAGCTGGAGCCTGTGACACTGATTATGACCCTCTGGGATCTGCTGTTAAGCCACTTCTCAATCCATCAGGAAGTAGGAACTGTTAGAAGAATGAGAAGATTTATCATTAAAAAAATCCCTCTGCTCTTCCCAATGTATTTATTTTGAGAACACATTCATTGTGCATGTGCAGCTTATCTCTATAGCTCAGAGAAGAGAATAGATCAGCTCTCCGCTGTCAGCTTGACTGACAGACAGCTGTTGCTGTGGCAGAGTGACAGCTGAAAAGCCATGTGATTGATTCCAATGCCATCTTGCTTGATTGCAGCTAACAAGAGACTTGTGTTCACTCCACTTTTATTGAAGTGATTTCTTCTAATTGTCTATTTAACACATTAAAAAATACTGGGAGATACAGGTCAGTGCTCCAGTAAGCTGATGTTCAGGCAATGTTTTCCAGGTACAAATGAAGATTTGCTTATGCTCAACACAAAGGCTGAAGAGAAAAAAATTAATGATCTTATCAGGTAAAGCAGGTGTTGTGGTCACACCACCAAGGTCACTAGCATTAACAAAACACTTTGAAAACAGAGCTGTGGCATGTTCCCAGCAAGGTGCTGGAGTGTTGTAGAGATAATGTACTCAGCCTCGAGGGGAAAAAATATGATGCGCTAACACTGGCTAACAGCTGTTAATGGCAGAGAATTGTGGACAGGAGAAGGATGTTTGACCTACCAGTCCTTTGGAGGAAGATGTAAACAACTGGCTTGATTCCCCACTGCCTTGCTCCTCCTATGGCCTTCTATGCTTATGCCAAGTAAATGCTGCATATATGCTAAATGCTCTCAAAGAAAAAGAGCTGAGTTTTGCCATCACTTGCATGGATGTAAAAATCCACAAAAACTGCAAGGTAGAGAAAATTAGGGCGTGCAAATGCAGGGAGAGGGGTTTATGCAAGAACAAAGCAAACAGGGAGACTCAGAAATGTAGTTATATAGCAAATAAATGAAAGCAGCATCTTTTAGCTCTGCTAAGTGGTGCCCCAGGAGTCCCAAGTCACTGTTACTGCCTTCCATGACAAAAATACATTGTTACTGCCTGTTCTTTCCCAGCCCATGGCAGAGCCATCACATTTAGGAAAGAGAAAACACCACTCCCTTCCAGAGCAGCGGACTGGACGACCCAAGGCCAGCTGCACACTTCACTTCTGCCTAGCTGACACCTGCAGGTGGGCCACTGCAGGTCCTGACTCACTTGGCAGAGCACTGGCATTCCAGGATGGCACAGGGAGTGCCATCATCCGAGCTCAAATGCCCCCAGTCCTGCTCCACCCCACCAGCAAATCCACACCTGCCTTACAGCCATGCTTGAGGCAGCATCAGTTTCACTCATCATAACTACAGATAAGGGTGTAGAAGTAATAAAGAAGCATTTACACTGCCCATCTCAGTGCAAAAAGAGATGGAAAGCTATTTACTTGTAAATGATCATATGGATCCAGAAGTCACTGGGTGAAGCCAGCACAAGACATTGTGAAGAGCCCCCAAAGACCTCCACTTTCTCAGTGACACAGAATCACAAGAAATATCTCCCTTCAAGAGGCCTTCGATCAATGAGGCTTAAATTTCTCTGAATGCCTCCAGAGATGGAAAACGAACTCTGTGGGGCCCAATGAAAACATGCACTGTGAGGTCAACATGTTGTGCATCTTTTCTGAAAAGTGAAGTGCTATCCTTTAGCAGATTTAGACACAGATTTAACAGTCAGCTGAATTTTTTAGAAACAAAACCAAAGAGAAAACCAGAGCGTGACAGTTTGTGCCATCTGCATGGGATATGAGCATGAGTTTTAATGGCACCAGTTAAAACATTATTTTAAAAATGATATTCAAATCCATTTACTGATTACAAACCCTTTAGCAAAAAAAAAGCTAGTGGCATGTGTGTGCCCTTGCACCTGCTGCTGTTGTGTGCTCCAGTTGACTTCTTGCATAGGAGGTTCTGCATCAGTGGGGATGGCAATTCACTGGTAGGCATACTTCCTCCCTTCCCATCCATTCTCTGGTGCACTTATACTGCAGAATCAAAAAGATACCACATCCAAAATTACTCAGTGGGGTGAGGGGAGAACAGAGTACTGGAAATGTGTAGTATTAGAAGAGTGGGCTACTATTGTGATGAAATGAGAGCTACATTTTGACAGAATTCTTGTACTGTGGAGATCAAGACTTTACTATGCATACTCTGATCCTCCTGGAGACTCAACACCTCCTCAGCTGCACTGCAAGCATTTCAGGCTATTTCTATTTTTATGAACTTTCTAGACACTTCCCTCATCTTTCATTTAAAAATGTGTCTTTACTATATCCCAAGCCTCTCCACCCACTAAACTGTCTGCTATTGCCATAGATGCTGTATAGAATGAGAAGCCAGAAGACAATGAGAGTAGTAAGCAGACCTGTATTTAATCAAGAGCTTATACAGTATGTTGCAATTTTAAAAAGACACTTCTCTAGAAAATAACAGATATTATTATTTTCCCTCAACAGCTACATTTCTCAATTTGACACACTGTAGCCCAAACTAAGCTCTTTTCCCTTCTGCAGTTCCTCGGACTCCAGAAACTTGCAGGTTTAACTCCTCAATGGTAGCTGTGTCTGCAAACTAGGTTCTACTTCACCTGTGCCTGGCAGCCCAATGGCAAAGCAATGCAGGAATGCTTTCCCCTGCTGGGCACTGAATTCCCCTGCAGCCAGAGCTCAGGGCTGCATCTGTGAACCACCAGCTGCAGTGCTGGAGCAGTGCACCCTGCCCCAGTGCCTACAGAGGGAGCCCAGAAATAGTTTGGGTAAGGGACAAGAATGGCTGCAAACACTCTTTATGTGAGTTTCCATAGCAATATGAGCTTTCTATGTTGCAAGAGCCAAACACATATAACCCATGCAGAAAGCTTCAAAAGAGATGGTGGCCTTGCTCCTTTTCCCTGTATTTTGGCCATGTGCTCCTCTGGTACACTTCAGTCAGGAAATTGGCCTAAGAAGAAGTTTTTAGAGAAAACAGATCAGTAGTAATGCTATGTGTTCATCTTGAACTCCCAAGTGATGTGTTCCCACTTTGAGATGCCTAGAACCAGATCTGCTGCTGTCATTGTACGTGTACATGACCAATGCCACCCTCCAAACAGCAGTAGGTGTGAGATGGTGGCCTAATGTTTGCAGCCCTTTGAGAACAAGCAACAGCAAAGGTAGTACCCAGCTGAGACTGCTGTATTCTTTCTTTTCATGTTAAAAATCAGTTACAATTCTACTATAACTGACTCAGCCTGGATTGGAATACAAGATCTAAGAGCAAATTAAATTTCACCATCCACATTAAGAAATCAATTCAGCTTCTGAACTGGATCAGCTTTGAATTTCGTTGAAATGGTTTGATGAAAGACTCCTGTCCAGTAGCAGATATAATTATCACACCCATCTTAATTGGCTCATGAACTTGACTTTAGGATCCCCAAAGGAGTATTGAAAGCTTGGTCCAGTTACACTGAAGTTAGTCCAGAACACTGAAGCTTATCCATCAAGATAAATATATTACCAGTTCTTTGATACAACAGATGCTTGATGAGTAATGGAGCAAATGCCTTTTTAACTATGTTTTTTTAAAAGGATTATTAAACTGCACTGAAGTGTATGCTGTTATCTTTGAGAGGAAAAAAAGTATATTATATAAAAAACAATTATTACAGAGCACATGGAACACAAATTTTCAAGCACAAGTTTCAGAATTCAAAATATTTGAACAAAGGTTCTCTGTGGAATGTCACTTTGTAACCAATTCAAGGCTTTAAATAGCTATTGTTTGAAAAAATTGTCAGCTATTGGAATTGTTTTCCCTTCAGGTTCCAAATCCTGTCAGACCAAGGTGATTAAAATGTTGCATTAAAAAGGGGGGGGAGAGGAATAGGCAATCTAATCTCCCCTTATAAAAATAAAGGCAGCAACTCAATTTTTAAAGTATCATGAACAAAAGGCTGTAGCCCATCTATCATTCACATATGGATCCATGTAATGATTCTTCAATTAGAATTATTATCTGTACAGCAGCTGAAGACTGAGAACTGCTGATACACTGCAGATGAGAACATTTGCTAGTCTCTGGGCTCCAGCCTTTCTTAAAAAATGATGATCACACAATATAGATTGCTCGGTTTATATGTGTATTAAGCTGCAATGCCAGCATTTACATTTGCAACATTACAATTTTGCTTTCTTAGGCTCAAGAGAATTTGCTGCATCTGGTAGACTGTATTTGCTTTGTATCTTTGGCAATTGTTATGAGCAAAGCACAAATAGGAAATATTATTGCTCCAAGTTCTTTGTTTTGTTGATTATCTCAGATACTACAAACAAACAAACAAACAAACAAAAACAAAAAAAACCCAAAAAAACAAACACCTAAGAGTGGGCCTGTGAGATGGGTTATTCAGTGTCAGTTCACTTGCAGTCTATTATCCCAGTGCTATTTTTATAAGGCACAGCCATCTGCTCACTCATTTCTTCCACCTTGTATAGATACAGACAGTCTAAGATGCAACATCAGAGGGAAAGAAAAGCACCTCACCCAAGAGTTGCAGGCTCTTGTAAGGGGGGGGAAAGTCACTCTGGTGATTCAAACTGCAGCAACCTGAGCAGTCCCCGCCTACCCTTGCACCCTAACTACATGCTGTGACCTAGAAGATGATGGAGAGGTAGCTACACAAACAGTAGCTGTGAGACAGCCTTCTGAAATGGGCATCTCTTCTTGGTGTTTGTACTAAGGATTCCTGCCCTATGAACCTCAAGTATGTTCTGAAGCCCAGGCAGTCTTCCCAGATGTCTTCCTCAATGTAGAAGCTGGAGGGAGCAAATCGGCTCCTACAGATTTTTGAGCCATGTGAAAGCCTTTACTGAAGATGTAGAGATTAGAAAAAGGCTGCAACTTAATTAAGAAGCTTTTCTACTTCATTGCACAATCTTGGAAAGATCTTCATAGAAGGCAAATACTGCTAATGTATTTGTTATTTGTTTTACACTGAGCAATTTGACACATGCCCATGCCCCTGCCATCTTTCACAGAACTACTTTTAGTGGATGAGAGCTGCCACAGCCATGAAATCTCCCTGTAACTGCTATAAAAAGGAAATGAAGCCTCTGCTCATAGGTATATGCTCCAGTGTTATTTCATTACTTTATTATAGACATTACTGAATAGAGAACAAGCAATATATACTCTTACTTGAAAAATACTTTTTATCCTCTATTGAATCTGCTGTTTCAAATACAGTGTATAGAACCATGTCTTCTCCATTTACTTGGAATGTTGGTATTTACTTGGAATTTACTTGGTATGTTGCCATTTGAATTACTTAAAATTTCCTTACATTTATGTGACATTGTAGAATAGTTCTGTCTCTACCAAGTTAATATGAATGAAAACTGAAGACATTTATGGGGATATAGCAGGAAAATGTAACTGAAAACTGGTACAAAAGCTTACCAAAGCAATAGAACACGAATACTTAATTCAAGAGTTTATACATTGTGGTAGGACACATTTCTCAAAATATTTCAGATTTTCTCACTTCAGGTGGCTTCTCTAAGATCTGTGAAGAACTTGAATGACACAATTTAAATTTTATATTAGTTTTCAGTTAAAGCCATCACCTTTTTTTTTAATAAAGAAGATTGAAGAAGTAAAAATCAAAAACTACTTAGGTCTATGAACTCTTGTCTAGAGTTTTGTTGAAATTTTCAGCTTTGATTGCAAATGGGAAACATTTCAAAGACAGAAAAAAACATTAATCGAGGAAGCACTTCTAATCTATGTTAGAAGTGACCAATTTACTTTCAGCAGACAACTTCTTATGAGACCAAAAAAGGTAGAAATTTCTTTCTCTCAGAGAAGCAACTGCTGTTTTCTTTATTCAGAATCAGAACACTACTAATCAAAATGCTTATTTTAGCTGCTATCACACATCTTCCTAAACTCTTGTAGTAATAGTGTTAATATTCACATTTTGTGACTGGTCATCTAAATCAATAATTTATACTCTTTCATGCAATATCAAAACCAGGAAGAAAGGTATCACTAGGGCCTGCTGGTTTTCACTGCCTGCTCACAGAATACTGAGGCAGTAAGCTGCAACTATGTGGCTCCAAAGTTTGTGGAAGTTTTACTGACTGGAAAAACTGAGGTACAGCATGCTCTCATTAAAAAAAATAAATAAATAAAAGGGGAGGGAGGGAGAAAAAAAGACAAACTGCTTACATCTCCTTACTGCCACAAGGGCTCAGTGGCCACATTACCTGACATGTCTCCTAGGATGTGTTTGTACAGCAAACAACAATAGTGACTGCAGTCTGGGGAGCTGTACCTGCACAAGCTTTAATCAATCTGATGTGTAACTCCAGCAATAACAATGTGGAAGATGCAGTTCAACTTAAGCTGAAGATACAATGGACCTCATTGAGTGTGAGCACTTTCAGGATGATTAGCACATTATTAACTCCCACATACTAGCATCACCTCTTGCATGAATTCATTTGAATGTGATGGACAGACATGTCTCAAAAGCTCCACTGTTTTGGTGAAGTGATTTACAGAGGGCTCTGAAGGATACATTTCTCAGATCCCACCCAAAAAAGTAACTAAAATATTTCCTGACATTTAGAACTCATTAATTGTGGTATCCTGAACAACACTACATTACAGACAGACAAAGAAAATACTTTGAATTTACTTTGAACAGTAAATTACATAGAAGCTCTGTACAATGTGGTAACCATGTTTAAGAATAACTACACATTTTGCAACCTGCAGTACTGTCACTCCAGTGATATGGAACCTTTGTTTGAGGAATAGACTCTGAAGCTATTGTTTGCTTAATGAATTCAAATCAGCAAATGCACAGATCCACAGAAGCAACAGTGCCAATGGCAAGAGACACTACAAAAATGGAAGTATATAAATTTCAACAACAGTGGACTAAAAATGCTAAAATACTCCCAGGTCTCACTGGCTTTTAAGAGTGATGCATTAGTCTTACTCCTTTTCAGTGAGTTTTTGATCTGATCACCTTATTGAATCTGAAGAACAGAAACAAAAAAAAAAAAAAACCAAAGCCAAAACCAATGACTGTATCTCTTCACAACCCCTGACTTTAGTATTAAAGCTCCTTTGGGCTGTGAACTATGCACATGTTTTCAAGAGCTGAGTACTGACAGGATATGAGACACTAGTTCCTCTTTGCCACTGGAGGCTGACTAGTTCTAGGTAGTTCATGACAGGTGAGAACACCTGAAAAACATTACTATTCCAACTCTGTCATTTACCCATGCAGTTTGAACACTGTACTTAGTACGTGCTATTCCAACATTTGAATCTTTGAAAAGAAATTAAAAGTGACACATTCATTGATGAAAAAAAAAAAAGTATTTTGAGAGCAGAGAGATGCATTGTTTGGATAGGATGTACCTAGGATTCTGTACTGACTCCTAGGAGGGAATTCAGTCACGGTGACAGGCAATATTGTTAAACAAAAGCACGTGAATAAACATACTGTGATTTGGTAAAGTTGGTCCAAATAGCCACATACAGATTGGAAGGCAAACTCTAAGTCTTTGTGAACATAAAGCTTTACTTTGGCAGTTATTAAGTGCATTTCATACATTGCAAAAAACGGGTGTCTGGTCCTTGATTCCTGGAGAGAGTATTACCTCCTTTCTTAAAGCTGAATTCCACCCCAATTTTTATTATTGTTATCAATAATAAGAATACAAGATCAAGAATAAATTTCTGTACCGCAGATGCACAGTCCTAACCCAATACAAACCTGACATAATTCAGACAAAACCTTATCTTCCTGTGTTACTAAATCTGTATCTTCTAGTCTTGAAGTTGTTCTGTGCCTGTGTTAGCATCACTTATTTCAGGTATACTTTTTTCTTGCTTTGCTTCTTTTCTAAAAGTCTTCAAACACTTATCAAGTCTTTTTAGGAATACATCTACATCTTGCTTTTTTATTCCAATTGCTGAGGCAGCATTGAGGTAAGCACAGGGATAGTCATTTGCATGTGACATAAAGCCTTTAAAAGTGTAGTTATTCACAGTTTGTACAGACCCACAGGGAACAACCCTGAAACAAACAAACAAAATCATGGTTCAGTTAAAGATGCCTTGACATTTTATGTGGTACCCTAGGTTGAACACAATTACACAAATTCCTAGTGAAGCAGGGAGTTGCTATTCCTACCACTGATGCTCAGCATCAGCGTAATTTAAAACTTGTTGAAATGCCAGGTCAAACAGTACATACTACAAAAGAATTATTTATGTATCAAAAGGGAAAACCTGAAACCTTCACATCAGGCAAAGAACTGGAGAGTTTTAACTTCAAAAATCGAAATTCTCAAACAATTTCAGCCAAAGATGGTTAAAATTACAGGACCAGCCAAGGTTATGACAGGCAAATTAAAAAGAGCATCTAGCCACAGTATATATAGATTTACTGTCATTCATCTGTGCAGGAAGTGGAATAATCCAAGCTAATGAAGCATACCTTCTGATGTGGAAACATTCAGCTCTGCTATAAAAAAATAACATTAAGTCTATGGCAGAAGTTAGCATGGCAGCAGTAATATTCAGATTAAGGAATGCTGCCAAAACAAATTTTAAATCATTCTCTTCTTCTAAAAGGTTTAAACTAAAATCATTAAAAATTATTTGGCTTGCATTTCATTGTAACAGTATCTCTAAGAATAAATTCAGCTCAGACTCAGGTCAGAGATTTTTAATGTTTTAAACTTTAATTTTTTAATATATAATTAGTTCCAGAAAGCAGAACTTTTTTTCCACTTGACAAAAAGCTATGTAGGATATTAAAAGCTTATTCCCTTGACATCCAGCATAATCACATTTGTGCAGCAATAAACAAAACAAAGATCTTCTGTTGTACCTTACACCTAAACTGTAAGATCAGATCACATCTGGAAATTAAATGAAATCAAGGAATACTAGGGAATAGTGACACTAAAATAACAGGCATAGATTCTCTATTTAGGCTACCAAGGTAGACATATAAAGCCTCACTGCTAACTTAGGCTGGGAGACATTATAACAGTGTTGATAAAAGGGTGATTACTCTCTAACTCATTATTGTTAGACTGCCTTCTGTAATCATGACAATTCTATAAAACATTTCACAGGATTTTGTACAATATATGCTAATACACCCACCCCACTTCCCCCGTTTTTTAAATTCAAAGTATCCTTACCTTGCTCCAGAAACTTGTCTTGTGAAAAGCATAGATCCAAGCTGGGTAACAGCAGCATCATTAGTTTCATCCAGATTCTTCAGTGACATGGCTAAAATAAGATCAGGTTAAAGTAAGATCAGGTTAAAACTGCTACAAAGATGCCTTTTCTTCGAAGAACCAGCAAAAATGACTAGTTGCTTTCCAACAGCAAGAATCTAGCCAAATATCTGTGTTCACATAAGAAAAAAAAAAGAAACACTGTCACAGATGACTTCCTTGGTTAGAATGTATGCAGATTCTGCACAAGTGGGCAGTGTAATTTTGGTGTTCAGCAGAATTTTTGGTTAGAATAAATACCTTAAGTAGGAATTCCATAATTTCTTTCACAACATTAAGATGATGAGTAATTATATCTTAATTTATTTTTAAATCTATATTTTATTAAGTATTACTACATGCTAGCATCTTCAGCCTGTCTTGAATTCATTTCTGTCAAATGAATACAGTGGACAGGAGCAAAATAATGGGTCCAAGTTACTACACTACTTTTATAGCAGATTACCTTATTGGTGATCTTATTGAATTATTATTCAATTTAGTAGAGTGTAATGATGTTTCATATATAGCAATGGTATGTGGAAGTGCATTATGAATCCACAGTATTTTTTAAAAGTTATATTTCCACACATTTTTTTAAAGTTAAAACCCCAACAATTACCTAAGGAAATGGGATTATGTGGTGTGTCTAACAGTCTCTCATTGTGGTTATCTGCCAGCTTCTTCAGCTCACTTGAAAGATATGAAAACATCTCCTGAAAAAAAGATGTAATATTTTTGTTATTAGCTATCAAACAGAGAAAATAGCACCTATTTCACAAAACTGTTACATCTCCATTACATCCTACAGGTGCTCAGCTGATTCTCTTTTCATGTGCACCTAGTAAGTGGATCAGACAATTCTCTGAAATAATTCTATAAAGGAACAGCTCCATTTCCTGAACACTGTTCTTATCTCTCAAGCTGATACAAAAGTCTCTATCTGGTCTAATAAATGTGCTTGGGATGTCATTCATTCTCTCTGTGGGTAAAAAAATCTTGAAGAGATTCCCATTTCCCAGCAGGTCTTACTCCACCCTGCTTTTCAAGAGCCTTCTCATGCCCTAGCCCCCTAAGTCACTGAGAATGAACTGTTACCATCACAGATGGCCACTTTTTGGCAAACTGCTCCTTACTTTGTCTTCTCTCCTTTAATACATTCCAGACTTAAAAGCATTATGTTTTGTTACCAGGTATAACGTGATCACATTTCCCTAGTGCAGAGACTTCTTTTTCTGCATGAGAATAAAAATCCAGTTCTTGAAGAGGCTCTAAGTACACATTTGACTGTATTTTGTTTCACACAATATAACTGTTGAGCAGTCTGTCCCTTTCCTAGGACCCCCCTTCTGCTCAAGCTGACTATAAGAATGGAAATATCTGAATTTCTGCTATCACTTAATTGGATTGCACCTCTACTGTTAAAGTGTCATAAGGCTGAGATTCATAAATACTTTGGCTCAGATACAAGTCACACTGCACATAAAAGACTGTTTCTCTTACTTTGTCTGTATTTTATATCCTCCCTCTTTCCCCATAGTAATCTATGATAATTGCTCATACTCTTCCTCAGTTTAATATATTCCTCTTCAGATATCAGCTCAAAACACTTATGGAGAGAGTGAGAATAAACACCATTCTTCTTATTGTAAGCTTTAGCTCTTTTTCCATCCTTTTTAATGCTTAGTCTCTCATAAAAACTAGCAAAACCATACAGACACTGGGTAGCCTTTTTAAAAGATATTAAACACCAGGCTTCTCCTCTTTCAGGCCATAAAAATTGTCCTGCTTATCTGCTTTAGTGTGACTGCCTGTTTAAGCATCCCCATCAATTTCTGGACCTGACAAGTGATTTTTCATTCTTTAAATAGAATTACCTCTTCTGTTTGTAGACCAGTATCCTGCTTTGACCTGTGGACTCTGACAGATATAAATTACAGCTTGTGATGAAAATTATGCTTTTGAACAGAACCTCCCCAAGGTCTTATGAAACCAAATGAGCTTTGTGGTACTTAAGTTAGCAGAATGTTGCAGCTGCTTTTCTTGAACCACTGCAGGAAACCTTGCCTCCCTCCATGAGTGACTAAATGAACACAGCTCCCCACCTGTACTTCCTAATACCACAGAACGAATTTAGATGCGGAGAAAAAACTACCCTCTTACTAAGTGAATTAGGCTATTGATACAACTATCCTCAAAAACATAAAGCTTCTGTAATACTTGAAAAAAACAACAACAACAAAAAAAATTGGGAGGAATCTATGTTTAATTATCAGAACTTGAAATCTGCGAAAAATCATTCTTATTTCTCGTAAACCAAGTGATTTTGTAGTTTCAGTTCAGAGTTTATTTACAGTTTACTCACAGCAGCTGAAAAATATTTATGTTTCAAATGTTAAGACACTTCTGCCTTTCCTCTGGTCTCTCACTGTATATAAGCACATTATTAATTTGTTGCTTTCCATAATAAACATCACCAATATACTAGCCCTTTTATTAGCATTTATTTTGGAATATAAATCATAAATTAATTTGTGCTCCCTCTGCTGGCTATTTACTTCTAGAACTGAACAAAAATATTGTAAAAACACAGATAAATTGTGCCTACTCTGGCAATATTATTGGTAAACTTAGTACTGAGGAAAAAATATACTGGAACAACACCAATTTCCAAATAATTTTTCTCCTTTTGTATTTAGGAAATTCTCTGATAAATCTCTTACAGTATTACTGAAAGGACTGCTGAAAGGAACACGGGAAATATTACTGAAAGTTGGTATAAAAAGTGACCCACTGCATAAATATATTAAATTTAATTAAATCTATTAAATGAAATTAGGTTACTAGATGAGCCTTTACATACATAGGAATTTGTTAAAACAAGGGAGGATGGAAAGATGGCAAAGAATTTCCATGTAGGTATTTCCATCAGTTTGACTAAAGCTACAAGAAGATAAATTCAAAGTTTCCTGTTTTTATGAATAACAATATTTTGCATCTTTCCATTGGACGCCCTGTAGATATTTTATAGTTTTAGAAGTTTGTTGCAAAATAGATTAACTGCCTTTCCAAACAATGGATTAAAGCAATATTTTTGGGAGGTCAAATCTATAAGCAACCTCCATTATAAAATATTTCTCTTATATGGAAAATTTATAAGCACCCTAAGCAATTATATATAATTGAGCTCTTACATAATAGATTTTCTGTAGCAGGCACTCAAGTTTTCTCCAATGAAGCCAATTATTATGATAAAGTTACACTGAACTACTCAAGCACTAAATGTCAGTTAAGTTTCATTATTTAATTCACTCTTTTACCTTAGAAACTTATCACAAAATCTTATTAGTCTAGACAAATGAATGCTAGACTATGTGGAAATGTCTTTCACTTCTGGTTCTTTGAGCATCTAAGCCAACAAAACACCTCAAAAAACAAAGAACAAGTCACCAACATTGTCTGCATCAAACAGGCCAAATAACTCAATTGTTTGGATGAAAGAGTCTACCTTGACACACATATACAAAAATATTTTCAAGAAGTGTTGTAACAATCATTAAAAATATTTGAATTATACTACATCTACACTATAAAACTATTTTTAATAGAACCTACACTAGTGGGGTGACTCTTCATTTGCTGGTCCATTGTGATAGGCACTGTTCTTGCAAATGAACAAGTGAGAAACAAGAAAGGAAAAAGCCAGTAACTCCAGAGAAAAAGAAGATGGGGTACTGAATAAGCCATCAGTCCCATACCAGCTGACAAAGAAGCAACTGATAAAGGCCAGAAAAGTTTTTGTGCAGGGTTGAAACCATCCTAGCTGGCTCTAACCACCCAGCCTGCTTACACTCTGAGTCTGTAATGCTCTGCCTTCCTCCCTGTGTCACTTCCATCTGAAAAGAGCTGTCCTCAGGGAACAGCTACAGAGCTGCTTATGGTGCAGAAGAGGACACTGCACAGGAATCATTTTACAGCCTCTTCATTCTAGACATAGTCTGCCAGCTCTCCTACACCTGCCTGAACTGATCTGGTCCCATCTTACTTTGCAGCAGCAGCTGTTTTATAATGCAACCATCACAGCCTCTCCTGCTTTGTGCCTCAGAAGGACCAGCTGCCTTTGAGCTGTGATCTGTCCAGACCACTTGGTGCACCACGCCACCCAGCAGAGGAGTGCAGTGCTGAGCATGGAGACCTGCCAGCAGATGAGAGCCCAGAAGGAGGCTCAGTTCCTTGAAATGCAGCCAAACACATGACAAACTGTTGCAGCAGCCCTCTTGTTAGAGGGCAGAAATGAACTGAGACACAGACTTCTTGTTAAACACAGCATAAAAGAGTCCTGGCTTATTCCTCTTTACACTGAGCCATCCTGACTCCAACTGTTCACTGACTCTGGCAGCAGCAAGCTCCTACTGCAGGTTTCCCTTGTAGCCTCTCACTGTTGGTTATTTCCTGCTAAACTCTGACTGCATGTGTGAGTTTGCAGACTCTGAGTGCAGCTTTTACCCAGCTACACTGTGACTGCAGGTTCCAACAACAGGCTCTGACTGCAGACCCAGACTGACCTCACAGCAGTGATATCTCTGTCCGGGATCCTTCTTCTTCTTCATGCTTCCCCTTGTTCCCTCTTCCTCAAGGTTTCCCCTCCTTCATGATTCCCCCTCACTAGCTAACCCACTCCTTATCACACTTATCTTTACTGGATATAGCTGTTACTCATCAGGGGTGAGCTGTATTGGGTAATTTACACAGTATTAATTATCAGGGGCAAGATCACCTGCATTCCCTTCTCCTACAACAAACTACACGTATATGTGTGACACCTG
Source organism: Cisticola juncidis (assembly GCA_013400215.1). Lineage (NCBI taxonomy): Eukaryota > Metazoa > Chordata > Aves > Passeriformes > Cisticolidae > Cisticola > Cisticola juncidis. The sequence continues at coordinate 753,314 of VXBR01002255.1, read as the reverse complement.
CATATACCACACACCCTCCTAGGGAGATTCTCTTGCATTGCAGGAATTTTGTGATATACTATATCTATATCTATATATAGTATCTATATATAGTATGTGATATACTATATCTATATACTAGAAAGTTTTAAAAATATGAAATTAATTACAGAACCTTTGCATCTTCATATTATCTGTATCTAACGTATGTGTAATCTATGAGAAAGTGACAAGTAAACCTTGTCAATCTGATTTGGTAACACTAACAGTCACATTTTTTTCAAAGGTTCTTCTAAACAACAGCAGTCAAGACATTTTCTCTTCAGCACTTGTTGGACCTTGCGTTCAGGCTCTGTGACCCACACTACTCCAACAAAGGCTTCTAAGTATGGAGGCCTCTGAAATTTCTATTTGTGCTTGGCACTTGTTTAGTTACACAGTACCATTTAAAACAGTTCATTTAAACTAATTTGCCTCCAGCCATTCTAAAGTTTCAATATGGTTACATGTACTTCCCATGAGGAAAATCCTCCAACATTCTCACAGTTGACATGCTACAGTTGAACAAGCTGACTAGAAAAAAAAAAAGTAACCAATCTATCTTGCTTTGAAAATAGCTTATTTTTTTACATTTTTAATATCCCTCATGAAATGGCTTTCCTCTTCTTCCATCATAAGTAGAGCAGCAATACAAATTCACACTGAACTGTACTAGTAATTTATTCCAATCAGAACAACTCCATCACTGATAACTCATGAAACATAAACCCAATATTATAATGAATTGTAAAACCCAAACAATTTTCTCTCACTCTGTATGATTTTAAATATTTTAGATATATACTCCATAAGAACATAAAAATAACTCCAGTTTTCCTCTCACAAAGTATGCAGACAGATGGATACCAATATAAAAAGCTCTATCACATCCCACAGTAAACACAGAAATGCATTTAAGAAAATGAGAATTATCTTGATTGTTAATGAGGAAATTCTAATGAGGAAATCCATAACTGCTGTAAACAAAATAAAACCATCACCTCTTCAATAATAACTGTATAATAATTAGTTAAGTAGATTAAAAGAACCATATTAGATAGCAGCAGCTATTAAACCTGGCTTGAAGAGTTCTGAATGTAAACCCTGAATGTAGGGTTCTTGCCCCCCATGAAATTTGAGGTAACAACTAAGCCTGTTGTTTACACCATTACACAGTGCAATACCTGTATTTCACGTGGCCTAGTTTAAAGACACACTTACATATATGAAAATAACTTTTATGACCTAGGCATGTAAAAGACAGGACATAACACAACCTGTACTGAGGCATCAAAAGTTGCTATAAGAACACAACTTTTACAAAAAGTTCTTTAAAAGCAAAGGTATTAACAAATTTGACTATGGACCAGCTGTTACCTGCCTTGCAAAAGGACCTAGAATCACCTACTGAGATCAGAAAACCACTGTTCTAACTATCATATAAACAGGAATTCTGAAAAATCAGTACTCCCTCATATCACTATATATAATCTCATACTCTTGGACAATTACACACTCCACAAATCCCAGCTTGTCAAAAAAAATCCCACTCCATGTACATGCTTCTCTCCCTCATATAATCTCTTTCCTTCCTGTATTAAACAGCTAATCTGTGTAAAAGAAAAACTGGGCAGATTATTTTGTTCTTTGCTTGTGCGAGACTATCTCAGTAATATTCCGGTCTTTCTGGCTTAAGCTCAAATAACCTGAAGTAAGACCCACGTGAATGAGGATCAGGTAAAAAGAGAAGGAAAAAAAAACACCTGAAGTTTTTTATAGCTGATTTTTTTTGTGTGAGTAGGTGCAGCTGCACCAATATAGAAAGGAGTACTCAATGTCAAGCTATAAATAGTTCCTGCTGGAAGCTTAATAGCTCTGCTTCAGCTTCCTCAGAGCACAGGCAATAAACTATAGCTATTGCATTTTTACAATTCAGGAACAAACAGATTTAAGCAAAAATGTTTCTATTTCCATAGCAAATCCAATAAAAGAAACATATTTATGCCATATATAAGGCTCTGTTTATAGAGTATATTCACATTTGAAATAAAAAGACCTGAAGTTGTAAAAATATAATACTGTATTCACTTTAGAATTCTACTTCCAAGAAAATTAGATGACTCAAAGTATACAGCTATTCATTAAGATATTTATGAAAGAATTATTATTTATGACTTGGACAATATTTCTCATGCCCTTTATACATCTGCTACTGGTAGAAATGTAACAACAAAATCAACTTTGTAGAAAACAATAAATTCACTTGAGATTCTTTTGGACATAAGAGTAAAGGGGAAAAAATACAATTTGCTTTTAATGAAGACACAAAACATAAATGGCAATATATACAACAGTCCAGAATAAAATGTTGCAGTAGAGGCGAAAGAGGTAACTGCTTTCAGTGTTTCACAAGCTGTTTTCACTTTAGTTGCCCAAATCACTTCTTAGTCATTTTAAGGCCGCTAAGTTGGTTTGGTTTTCTATAGTCTAGCTATTCCTGTGGGATCTCAGTTGCAGTACAGATTTTATAGATGCTTCTATAAGCAACTAGAAATAAGTCACAGCATCCAGAACTACTGCTCTGCCACATTATCAGAGACAGCAGCAAGCTGTCAGCAGAAAATAATTGGAACACAGTTTTCAAATAAAATAATGAAACAGATAATGCATAGCTTAAAATTATTAATTTAATAGTACTTAATTCACATCATTTACTTATATAAAGCCTCTATAAAAACAATTTTCTGTATTACTGTATAAAGAGAGAAAAATCAGGTATGTATTAATTACAGAATTAAGGATAACTCAAGATTTACAAATTCCAACCTGACATCCACTGAATTTTTGTGTACTGCAATCACACCCAAATTAAAACCCGTAGTCTGTGTAAAGCAGACAAGAAACTTAGCTCTGTGTCTAGATGAATAACTGACATTTTTCTCTTTTTTGTGGCAGTGCACAGTATTTATAACCCAGCCAGAAGCTGTGATTCCTCAGTGAATGTGGCACACAAACATTTAATTAAGCACTATCACAGCACAAAAGTGCAACAGGGACAAAGGCAGAAGAGCACAAACCCTGGGTTACTCTTGAGTGTCCTATCTCCTGTCCTGGAAGCAATGTGACCATGATAAAACAGTATAGTACTTCTCCATTTAAGTTTTTCTGGACAAAATTCTACTATATTAGTCACATTTAGGAACAACAAATATGAACAGTGTACAAGATAGTACAGGCCCTCTATTTAGCCTCCCAGTTTAAACCAACACCAACATGGAAATCACGCTTATTCATGAGCACCATTTAGACAAGAAGTAATTCTGTCATACTGACTTTCCAGATTCAGAGCTCTGAGCTTAGAATAAGTTCAGTGGCTTTCTAGATGGAAACTGGATTTACTACACAAAGCAGTTTGCAACAACACTTTGTTAATAGCTGACTTCAAGAAAATTCTGCTTGCCAAAAAGCTTACCTTTCTCTCTTTCAATAACTTTTTGTAGCCACTCGTTCCCAGAGACAGAAGTGTAATGAGGACATCTAAAGAAGGAGACGCAGATGCTCTTCCTGAAAAAAAACCCCAACATACAGATTAAAGTGGCAAAAATAAATTTTATGTGAAAGAAAGCTGATAATCAAGTTTTCTACAGTTATTCTGTATGGCTGAAATCAGCCCATGAACTAGTTACCTGGATACATTTTGCTGATTTCCTGAATGAAGGACTCGTCAAAGCCAGCAATGATAGCACCACCTACTGGAACCATAAAATTTTTGTCCAAGCTCTGAACAAAAGCATCTATTCTGCCAACTCGAGCACCCTTTATCAAAAAGGACGAGAAATAAAATCCACAGCATACATTACAAAAAAGGAAAATGTGAGAGCATCATAATTATATAAAAGTATAGCTAAAAATATATATAATTCCTGATACTCTCGGATACTGCATTTGTGATCAAAACATAAAAATCATGTTATTACCTCTTTTAGCATTGCTTCCTGTTAGTACCATTGTCTTCCTAACATAACACCTTACAAATTACCATTTTCCTGTGATTTAAGATATCAATTTTAGTTCCTGCAAGTCTAAGTGTAGCTCCTTTTCAGCAACAACTCTCAAAATTTAATGGGAATTATACAGTTAAAACTGTTCAATCTTGAACAATTTTTACAACTCTCACAATAAGAGGATATGAGTTAATGCTTCATTAGCAAAGCTTTTTCAATACATATACAAATTTGCATTAAACAAACAGGCTTACAGCACTCCCAAGGTTGCTTTTAAAATCAAGATTCAAGTAACTTCTTATAGCAGATATTCCCCACATCCTTATACCTAACCACTCAATTTTCAAAGGAAAAAAAGTAGATTCTGCAGCACACCTTCAATTTGAGTAGCATGTAACTGCAAACTGTACAATTTAATAGTATGCAGCATAAGAGAACTTGAAAAGTGGGTTAAACCCCATACATATCAAAATACATGCAAATACACATTTTTAAGACTACATACTAAATATAAGAAGTAGAAACAGACTTAATACCTGTGGCAAACAGACAGAAAAAAGCAGAGCAAACTAAACATCATTTATTACTTTATATTTTGTTACCTTAATGCACAGGAGATAGGAAGAACACTCCAAGTTTGTCAGCTTTTTGTTTGTCATTCATGTTTGTGAACATGAATGCCAGCAGCTACCATTTGATTTAATTGACAGGAGATCACCAGAGGAAAAGCACAACATGAAATAGTCTCAAAAGCTTTTTCCTGTGGTACTCTTGCAAGTTGTATTCACACTGTGCTCAGCATGTACATGTTCCTAAGTATTCATTAATAACTACTTTCTCATAAACAGAAAATTTTCTAGCACAAATAAATTTTGTAAAAAAATGTAAACCAAATCAGAGCTCAAATGTATACATTTGCATAAGCAAGGAAAAAACAACTTATTGAGTCTAGAAAAAACACAGAAACAAACAGTAAAAATTCTATTTGTAGCATTATAGACTGAAATATTTATCATTAGAACATATCATGCAGCAAAACCCAGCACTTCCACAGCCTCATTCATGTTATTTTCTCACTAAACTTGAGCAGGTGAAATACAATGTACTAAGTATATCACAATTAAAGCATGTACTAAATACATTAAAAATAAAGCATGTACCATTTTCTATTTCATGAATTCCCTCAGTCTTTCAAGATATAGAAATGCCAACATGATGTTCTTTCACAATTGTACATTAAGCTTCTCTGTGTCTTGTTTGTAATGTCTTAGTAATCAGAAAAAAGATGACCAGCATCTTTTAAATTACTAAAGTTCAGGTTCCTCCAGATCCTATTAAAATATAACCTCCTATTATTTTGAACAGGTAACAGAAAAGAGAATATTGAAGAACAATGCACATACAATACAATGAGAAAAATGTCAGAATTCTGTTTCATGACTGATCTTAGATATCAAAGCAACATCCTCTTCAAACTAAACAGCAACAGAAAATAAATACAATTTTTTTAATGTAACCTTGAACTTAAACCAGCTTCTCTGCCATTCTCTGTGCCAACAATATTTTTTCTGCTGTAGAACCCTGTACCTTCAATGAAAAAATCTGTAACTCATTCTGTTGAAGACTTAATTTCTATTCAAGTATCATCCATTATGTCACTTTTAGCTGACAACTTTAGAAAATATTTTAAGAAAGTTTATTAAGGGTATTTTTCCATTTTAAAGACACATGAACATACACAAAACCTAAATAAATTCAGGGTTACATAAAAACACGACAGAAATAACTATTATGCTTAAATTCTATTCCCGCCTATTGTGCTTTCCCAGAAAACTGTTCAAGTATCAGACGCGCACGGGATTACTCTCAAAGCTATGAAACATCTGACAAAATTTGCTAGGTTGTCTACAAACAGAGATTTACTTACACTTGCCAAAAAATATTAATAGAAATACACAGCTCCTACCTGCTGGATAAGATGCATACATTTGGAAGACTGAACTCCATATGCATTGTTGACAATATGTGGAATGTCATAATTAGCACAAATCACAGCCAGCTCCTCCAGCCTGTGAGCATAAAATTGCAGTTTAAAGAAGCATTGATTACTGAAGCTCATGTTACAAGTCAGACCATTAAATGACTGAAAGGTCTACAAGGAAGTCAGAATGAGAAAAGTAACTTTTTTGATTAGTATCTCAAGGCAGTATTTGTCATCTTAAGCTATAAAAGTTGAGATAAAAATTCTATTGGCTTTTACATATATTGCAAATCATTGATCCACTCTGAGATTCTTCTTTCTTTGCTTTAAGTTTTGTGTGGACACCAGTTAACATACCCCAAACCATTCTGCTTTAGATACAAGCTTTTTTTTTGTTGTTTTACTGTTAACTAACATAGCTTTGGCTAGGCACGTTTCTTCCTTTGCTCTAATATTCAATTTGAAGACAGTCTAAAATAGTTTCACGAGTGTCTTGAGAATCAAAAGCATCCTATAACAGAAGTTTTACATGTCTCTTTATTTCAAAGAACTAGTATTTCGATCCTTTGGCTGGAATCTCACTTGCATGTTTCAGATAAACTAAGGGAAAAGAAACTCTTTAAAGGAACAGAGAGCTCTAAAATGTCAGAATATAGACATCAACAGACTGAAAATCTGTTCAGATGTTTGCCTTTCACTTGCCTTTAGAACCCCCTGAAATCACAGTGAGCTCAACCTGGATTGATTAATCAGTCAAATTAAGATTTATGCGAGCACACTGATCATTTTAAGTAAGATCCTTCAGCAATTTAAACATACATATATGCAGTACCCTTTGCTGAAGCACTCCAATCATGCTAGATTTAAAATAAAACCTCATGATTTTCCCCAAACTTTTGAATCTGTTTTAGAAATAGAATCCGTTTGAAAAAAATTAGGCAATATAAAATAATTTAAAGTGATGATAAAGGTAACATTATCTTAAAAAGATCAGGAAACTCTACTTCCAATGCATTTTTACTCTATCTCCTTCTGTACAGCCTCTCACTGTAATTTACTGACATACACATAAAATGTGACGGAGTATGAAAACATTTTCCAAGGGGTGACATTCCTTTGCATTCTATTTCTATTACATCGTCTAGTGTTGTTCTGCAATGCAAAATTCTGCTGCAAGTGTCATATGAAATTTTCAAAACATAAATCCTTAGGAAATCATCATCACTACATTATCCTTAAAAAAATCAAAAGTACTTTATGATTAGGAAACATCAGTAATCTAATGCACATATTGATCTTCTACAGTCAAGATACTTGTCAGGAGCTGCATTTCCAATAATTTTTCACATTTATCAAGGCAGAATCACAAAATATGCTGAGTAGGAAGGGACCCACAAGGATCATTGAGGCCAACTCCTGGCCCTGCACAGCACAATCCCCAGGAGTCACACTGTGTGCCTGAGAGCACTGTCCAAATGCTTCTTGAGCTCTGTCAGGCTTGGGGCTGTGACCACTGTCCTGGGGAACCTGTTCAGCGCCCAACCACCCTCTGGGTGAGGAGTCTTTTCCTGATATCCAGCCTTAACCTCCCCTAGCTCAGCTTCAGCCCATTCCCGTGGGCCCTGTCACTGGGACCATGCTGAAGAGATCAGTGTCTGTCCCACCTTTTCCACTCACAAGGAACAATATGTAACTACAAGGAGGTTTCCCTTCAGTCTCCTCCTCTTCAGAGTGAACAGACCAAGGGATCTCAGCTGCTCCTCATGGGGCTTCCCCTCATTAACAGAATACTAGAGAAAATAAAACAATATGCAGGGCAAAGCTTTTGCCTTCTGGTCTGCTGGCTCTTAATCAGACACATTCCTCACCTTCTATAGATGAGACTCAAAGGAACAATTTCCCTCTTACAGGAAAAGTGCAAGCAAAGAATTTCACCAAACTAGAAACACAAATGGTGTACATCTATGTATGTTCAACTTTCTCACCTTCTGAAAATAAAAAGAGCAGTAACCTATTGCTACAAGTACTGAAAACAGGAAAGTCTTCTTTTCCTAAAAATATTCTATTGAACAATCAGATCCATTTCACAATACAGAATGAGAATGCTACAGTTTGAAAAGAATGTGTTAGTAAGCAAGGGAAGCAAATGATGCACAGCACATATATGTACCTGTACCTGCTTCCAAGGCCTAGAATGCAGCATTGAAAGTGTTACTAATAATATCATAAAAATAAACCACTAACGTGAATTGGCTACTGAAGTTCTTAATAGTCACAAATAGAGAAATATTTCCCACTTTATTCTGCCTTTCTTTCTCTCCTGTTTGTTAAAGTTCATGAAAAGAAAGCTTTGTTCTTTTTTCTACTGCTGAAAGTAAAAAGATACCTAATTCTGCTAAGTACATAAACCAACTGAAAAGGACACCTTCCCTTTGGTTCTCTTAAATACAATTGTTTTAGAAACACCTTACAGCAACAGCAGGTAGAATATCAAGAAAGAGCATTCATACACTACAGAATTACTCCCATAGAGTTAAACAGTACTTCAAAAGAAAGCCATAGGTACAGCAGAAATAAAACTACTTAAAATTTTAAAACACAACCACCACAACTACATAAAGCCTTACAAGTGCAGATATTTAAAAACAGACCTTTAAAACTGCACCCTTGAGAAATGCTGTCAGAGTTTTCCTTCCTATAGGAAGATGAAGGTTATGGCCTTCAATAGTTGACAGTTTCTTTTGAACAGAAAGTACATTCAAATCTTTCTACATCTGTGGTATATCATAACGTAGTGCCATTACCTAATAATTCATCTCTTAGTTGTAGAGGACAAAACAATCGCGGCATGTCAAAAAGAGGAAGCAGATAAGGAGAAGATTCATTTACCCAAGCTATAAAACAGACCATTCAGTTTTGAGAGCTGTGATTTAAGTTACCCAATAAATCTGCAAGTCAACTTCAGGCAATGTTCATATTATTCCGACAGAATTATATGGTTTTAAATCCCATCTTTCCCTCTAGCAACTAGGTTACCCAATGATAAATACTGGGGGTTTTTTTAAGGTAGGACAGGAGAGTGAAATATATTTTTACTTGCCACATTTCAGTCAGTAACATTTCTTTCCTATGCTTGTGGAGTAGAAGAGTAGCAAAGGCAACAGTAAAATCAAAACATGGCATTAGCTATGGAGCTGCATTTCTTGGATTATGTTTCCATGAGAGTCTACTTTTACTACTTCCATGAAATTTTAAGAAAACCATTAGCAAAATGACATTAATTTCACCACAAGAGAGCAACATTAACATCACTTATATGACAGAAGAAAAATCTTCTGTGTAATTCTCACTTTCTAAATATACTTTTCCAGAAGAGGATTAAAGAACCTTTACTAATTGTTGGCAGAAACAATTTTAGGAAGATGGATGGTTAAAACATGTAGCTGTTGGTTGGTTTGGTTTTGTTGGGTTGGGTTTTGTTTGGGGGTGGGGAGGATATTTATTTGTTCTAACAGTAGCAAATAACACACTTCTTACAAAGACTGCTTACCTATCAGGTACTCTTGGAGCAAAGCAAGATGTTGTAGAATGCACACAAAGAATATTTTCAGCACCAAGAGCCTTGATTTTGGCCTCCACTGCTTTGAGGTCTGTCCTTAGCTCATCACCTTCTAATACATTTTCTATCACCACAGGCTCAAAACCTGACCAAGAAAAGCAAGAACTGAATATAACTCAACAAATCTCTGAGTAATTATGGGGATTTAGTTCCAGTATTAATGTGAAAAACACTTCATGCTACTATTGTCTTAATAGATTCTAACAGAAAAGACTATGCAAATGAGACAGAGTCTGATCACAATTCCTAGGACTCAATTTTTTGCACAAAACTGAGAGAGAGATTTGAACCATGAGCTTTGGTTTTACATAATTCTAAGGACAGCTAACTAGGCATCTTACTCTGAGGGTGAGCTGCAACTTCCTCAGTATTGTGTTCTCACTTAACTGCTTTATACATCTCTGTACCACTGCACACACCTGCATTAGGAAGACAGCATGTTTTAATTACATTAGGAAGACATGCATGTTTTAATTACATGTTAGAAGTCAGGAGTGCATAAATAAAGCAGAACTACCATCAATGAGGCCTTTTTTTGTATCTCATGACAAGGATATGAATCGATCACTCTGATAGATGGAGGTTTAATATCTGCTTGAAGAAAACGCAGTGTCATCAATCAGTTACCTTCTTACCTGCAGTTATCATTGATTTAAAGCAAGATTTCTGGTCTATACGTGGCCAGATAATGTATTTTGCCTTTGGTCTCTTGTGCCTCAATGTTAAAAAACACAGAGTTAGACTCATGCCTGTTGCCATAGGAACCACAAAACAACTGGTCACTGTCTGGACACCTGCAAAAAGCAAATCAAATATTAACATGAAGAATCCATGATATAACTTCACAAACAAGTGAGATTTTTCAAATTTACACCTACCAGCTAGTTTTATAATATCCAGAACTATTAAATTAGTAAGTTTGTTCAAAAGGCTTGAACCGGCAGCTTTAGGCTGTACTGCAGAAATATCACCTGACCTTCCAATTCCATGGATCAACCTAAACAAAAGAAGTTGAAAACACACATCAAGTTTTTTTTTCACATTACAAAGGCATAATTCTGCTGACTGAAGAGAATTTAATTTGATAAACAATTGTGGGAAACTTTCCACCCAATGCAACATCAGTATCTGCCACAATCAATTCCATTTCAGCAAACTACACATATTTGTATGAAATTTGGGGTTTTTTTTTAACAGTAGATTAACAACCTTCCTCCATGCAAGTAAAAACTTTGAGAAGATCATAGCAGCAACACCTTTAGCATCTGGCAGGTTTTCTTTTAAGTGCACCTCAGCACTTCTTGATGTTTGTCAAAACAGCATTATAAATGCTGACATGTTGAGACACACAACCAATGAAAACAAAAACGAGTTGTCTACAGTGTAGTGTAGCACAGGCATAGTGGTATTATAGATACTCCCTTGACAAATGCTTCATCTTCATAAGGCAAGGAAATAATATATACAAAGCGATACATATCTATATATACACGGATATACGTATGGCTTTGCCATCTTATACATCTTCATCTATCATTTTGCTATTCAATGTTATCTATCATGGAATACTATGTCTCTCTGGATTCTGTTTATAAATTATGCTTATAAACTGCATTTATAAGTATTGAACATTATTTAATTCAGGAGTGGAGGATCCTGAAGTCATTTACAAAATACAAGCCTACAGAACTAACCTTACCACGGCTGAAATGCAGCAGCTGCTCAAGTAAGCTAGTAACAGCATACACCTACTTATGGCTTTAATTCCATTTTTGTCTCAGCAACAGAATAACGTGCAGTCCAAGGAGTATGTGACATTCAGAACTTCTTGGAGAATAATTTTACAGTTTAAATTTATTTTCCTGTTTCCAGTTCTAAGTTGAAATCAACCAACACTTGATAATTAATTGGAACTTATATATCATCCTCGCTCCACCTAAAATATTTTCTTCCTTCATTTCTGCTATATTCTTAACAGCTGCCTCCTACCAGTACTTTTTATTTTGTGCACATATGTATTCTTCCTAAGAAGTAATCCTCCCTAAGACTGACCCTTTATTAAACTAAAAGGAGAGACAGTTTGAAAACCATCTCCTGCTACCTCCAACACTCCCAATGTCACCTGTAAAACTTATTACACAAAGAAGTGGGGGGAGGACACCTTGCTGCTGCTGACACTCACAGGAGATGTGGGATGCCAGGTGACAGAGTTGCAGTGGAACAGCAGTGAACACCAGTTCAGGCTCCTTCTGGCCAGAAGCCAGGCATGCTTTCTCCAGCACTGTCCAAAAGCAGAACTTCCTCAGATATCCTTCCTCCCCTACCGTGCATATCCTAATCTAGAGAGCTGTACACAAAACAAAATAACCCGAACTGATGTATTACTGGATTTTGCCATAAATATTTCATGGTACTGCAGGGCTTATGAAAGCCATCAAGCCTAAGTAACTCAACCCCCATATGGTAAAGCTTACTAAATTTCTGCCCTCTAATATGTTTTTGTGTTTATCATTCAAGGAGAAACACCCTGGAACTTTCACTTTGTTTCACTCCTGTTGGATAAAAAAATCACAGCGAGGTACTCAACACAGAACTCAAGACACACATATGAAAAAGTACATTTATAAGGAAATTAATGCAGAGCCTCTAAAATTATAGCATCCAACATACCCATTAAATAAGTGTCAGAAGAGCTACAAGCTAATAAAAGCTCTTTTTGTCTTTAGAGATCTCCTTAGTTGATATAAAACCTATTATAGATGGAATGGTGTTTCCTCTGCCTATCAACTAATCACATTATAAAGCTATTAACAAATACAACAAAAAACAAATAACTGTTCATGTCAATGTTCAGTGTTGTGCATCTACAATGTACAGTAGTTTTTAGTAACATATAGATGAAAAACTGCACCTTGTCCTAAAAGGCATGTAATGTATAGATTATTTTAAAACAGGAAGATCTCTGCTTCCCTTGTAGAGGACAACTCAATAACTTCAGCTTCTACAAATTCAGCATACGGACATAATCCTGACAAAACATTTTTGCTTCATTCAAGACTTTCAAATGAGTTATTACTGAAAATTTAAGATAGAAAGCTGAATAAATTCAATTATCTCATTATATTATTTTTCTCAAATGCTATCAAGGTCTTAGGGAAACAAAACCACAATAAAATGTGCCATTGGAAAGCATTAATAATAAAACTGAATAGTTCAAATAGTCAATAATTTGTACCTGTAGTGCCTTCGGGCAACAAGTCCTGACACCACTCTTCCTTCCCTCTCACCAACACCACAGTTGCCCAGGAAGTTATTGCTATCCATTATAGCAAGTTCATGAAGAAACAATTCAATGGTGCTTTCATCCCATCCATCTTCAGGACATTTCCCCTTAATAATAATAATAATAATATAAATATGAAACTTGGAAATGAAAAATGAACAAAACATTATGCAACTTGTTTGATTATTGTTACCCTTCTTTCTCAGGCTAAGCAGCAGTTTGTACTTTCATTATTCTCTTTTAAACTAGCTAATGTTATGAATCTGTGTTCAGAGAAAAGTTAAGTAATGATTTTTCCATGTATTAAATACAATTATATTAGCACATCCCGACATGAAAACAATCAGGATATTTTTTACCTTCAAGTGTTCTCTATGGTACACACACAACCACTGCAGGGCACACATGTTAATTACTCCTTTAAAGACTACAGATTGTTTGATGTATTCTCTAGACATGATGTACAACTACAAGAACTCAACGGCAAAAACTGCCCAAAGGGGAAGATATTCAGATATTAGAGAACCAAAAACACGAGCAGAAGGGAAATACAGTTTTAATGTAACACATCTGCCTATCTACATATTTTCCTTTCTAGTTATTGTCTAGTAGGGAAAGAGACCATTTCCAAAATATATCAAACCTGCAACCAGAAACACGCTCATTCTTGTGCTCTTTACTGAATTAACAACTGCACCCATATTTGCAAATTGGAGACAAGATTCTCATAGGACAGGGACCCATAAAACCATGAAGATTTTTTATAGGTTTAGAGGCCTTTTCACATGCCCCAGTAACAAAACAGTAAATCTAACCAGTTTCTCAAGTGTGGTATCGAAGTTAAGTTGGAAACAGCAGATGACATGACCGACCAGTCTCAAGAACTGAAACACTTGCTAATTCACTGACAGGGTTTTTTATAACTGAAGGCAATGAAATACATCGTTTTGGCACCTTAAAAGCATCACTTTTCACCTCGTGTAACAATGTGCTAATATCTTACTGTTTTAAAACATTTATTAAACTGTTCGCTGGGCGTTTTTCGATAAACGCACAACTCAGGGCAGTCATTTTCTTTTCCTCCCAAACACAGCCTTTCACTCTGAGGCTCCGCTGGGCCCCTGCCATCACAGCACGGCTCTCCCGAGCCACCTAAATGTTCTAAATTCTCTAAAATGCTAAGAATATAAACTTACCTTTAAAAAAACCCACAAAAATCCAACTAACATTTATACAGTATGATAACTCTAAAATTTCAAGTATTTTAGATATTATCTTCCCTAAAATTACCTGCAAAGCTGGTTTTGCTCTAGATCTGGGGTGTGTATGCATTATAGACAAATATTA
>VXBR01002255.1:705183-735872 GCA_013400215.1 Cisticola juncidis | reverse complement strand
GCCGGCACCGGCGGCGCGGGGTGGCCGCGGTGCCGTGCCTGGGGAGGGCGGACCGCGGGTCTGCGGCAGAGGCAGCCCCTGCTTTGGTCTGTCCTTCCAGCCGGGCTACAAAAATGCCTGTTGGGACCGAAGTGTGCTCGATGTGCCGTGTCCGATGGCACAGCATCGGTGAGGGGCACCGGTGTGTTGGCCTCTCTCCGCGTATGGGCTCGCTGAATGTTAATGAAGAGAAGATGCAAACGGATAGAAGTTCGACTGCTTTGTCCCTATGTGCAGGGCTCCGCGAACTCGTTTACATCTTCATGGGTATCTCCACTGTCACTTCTCCCCGCTCTGTTTGCTGCTTTGCTTATTTCCGTCATGTTGTTCGAAACTTGTGGCTTTGTATGTTTTAAAGACTGTTGTATGGTGGGACTAGCTGCTGCTTCCTGAACACTTGGAGAAGTGTCAAGTTTTCAGTTTGGCTTGCCTATCCCACTGACTACTTGTTTTTTTTTTTTGTGACTCTTATCGTTTCGTTTTGAAAAAAAAAATCAGTCTGTGTTTGTTCTTTGTTTTAATCACATGCTCACTTTGTACCATCACATGCTTTAAAAGTTTTAAATGTGGGCTCTACTGTCATATTTTTGGTTTTCATAAAAATTTTATCTTCATATTTTCAAATCAGTTCTTGAAGAGAAAAATACAGTTTGAAAGTTCAGAAATGTAAGAATTTAGTTATTAATTTAAGAAGAAGCATAAGCGTGCCCATTATCTGATTCTAGATATACTGGCAAAATGGTAAATTACATGATATTTCTTTAGACTTTCAAGCTTTCTGATCATGTGCAAGTTTCTATATAAGTATACATCTAGGATGGGTTTGCTGACAGCAATATGTGCAGTTCTGTCACTTCTTTGCTTTTGCTTTGTAATTATACTGTAGGATTTCTTGCCAGAGACTGGCAACACTGTTTCTTTTGCAACAATAGAGTGCTTGAAAAAAATCCAAACACCCCCCCACCCCCATCAAGTTCAACAAAATAAGTTGTGTTCATAATTGTGTTTTTGTAACTTCAGGGAACTTTTATTTTTTTGGCCATAAAGACAGAAAAATCTCATCTTTTACGCATTGGTCTGAAGTGTAGTCCATATGTGTAATGTAAACATGCCATTAAAATGTTAGCGTTTTCCTGTCCCTTCCCTACAAGACTGAAAATCTGTTTAGGTAGTCCTTCTAGCAAAACGTTTCTGGAAACTTTAAAAAAGAAGTTGCTGCTTCAGAGTGGAGGCTAGAGCCACGGGTCTTGCACCACTGAAGAAATTATGATGGTGAATGCAGAGTACTGCTTGGAATCTGCCCCTAAAGTGTGTAAGAAAATCTCAGAACTGATACTGATTACAGCATCCCATCCTTTGCTTCCTTGTCCTTACCTCTTCTGTATGTGTAACCCCTGAAGGTGCAGGATTGTTTCGTGTGTCAGGTGGAGCCGACATGCACCAGATGTTATTCATGTATGTTATTGCAGCACAGAGTGTTTCCTTAACGGAGTTATGGTCAGAATAGGAGAAGATGGAGTTGGTTAAAGGACTACCTTTAATCATATTATTGTTTAAAAAGTATAAATCTAGTTTAGTACTGAAGGCGTTCATTCACATTACTCTTGCAGCATATTAGTTTAGCTTAGCTCATGTCATGTTAACTTAATGGAAGAAAAGGTTGACGTGCATACATGGGTGAAAGTATTTGTATCTTCTTTGGCAACTCTTCATCATTCCAGTATAGCAGCTTCACAAACTTGGGCCTTGTGCAAATCAATGTGAAAAAAGTTCTCAGGCTTGGTAGTTTGATTGTGTATGCGTGAATCCTGTCTCCTTAGTGGGAGTTTAATGAGAAGAGTAATTTTCAAGAGTAATTGCAAGAGAAACCTTAATTAGTTATAATTGCAAGTTTAGAGACTGTACTGGGAATAAGTTGTGACATAACATGCTTTCTCAGTGGAAAATTTGATGTAAATAATTTTAAAAGAAGAAACTAAATACAAAACCCCCCAAACCCTGCCACATTCAGCAAATATTATCTTCAATTAATATGGCTTATTTTCATATGGAGAGGGTTGATAAACTCCTTAAAGCTGCTAGTTTCCTTGTCAGCCTAATTGTTTTTGTACAACCACATCACTGTTGTAACACACTTCGTAGCAGCACTGGAGCAATACTGAGAAAATAATGAGTTTCAAAAATTATTTAACTTTTCTTCTTTCAGCTTGCAGTGCAATTGGGGTTTTTTGTGTATTTTATTTTTTATGAAGTTATCATTTGTTAGAAAAGACATGGTTGAAGAATTTCCTCAGACAGTGAGACTATTTAATGGTTCTAGATTCTAGAATAAATGCAGAGAAATTAAAAACTGACCTCTGAGTCTTCCACACAGTCAGCTGCAATCCATGTGATACAAAGTTCATCTGTAGGTTTTATTAATCTGGAAGATAATTGTGCAGAATGACTTAGCATGATTGTTGCACTTCATTTGGTAACAGTATAATGCACAACCCTGTTGCTGCTTTCATTGACAAAAATACGTTGTAGTTGGAGCTTAGCTGTGTGATGTAATGTAGATGTGTGGAGATAGTTGAGGCTTGACTGTGAAATAAGAACCACTGATTTAAAGTGACTTTATGAAAATAAAGTTTATTTTGGTGAATATAGTTTATTATTATGAAAATAAGTTTATTTTGGGTCTTTTGGTTTATTTCCCTACCTCATTTAAGTACTTTGTGACAGGAAAACCTTTGAACCTCTTCCCTCCTTCTTGTTGTCCTACTCTAAAGTCTTAAAATGTAGTTTATCACAGTAGTATTGACCAAATAGTTATAAGAGATGAGAGATTCTGATCCAATGGGCTGTAGCTGTTGATTCTCAAGATCCACTATTAGCTTTAATGTTTCTCTTCCTTGTTGCCAACTTATACTAAGATTTTCCTGTATTTTAATGCTTTTTGTTTGGAGTCCATGTAACCGTTTTAAGTGGTATATGCAAGCAACTGCTAATGTTCTAAAAAGCTTCAAAAACTGTCCTGAGCTAAAAAAAAAAAAAAAGGTGATTGTTTGTTTGTTTTTGGTTTTTTTTAATTTGACTCTAGACAAATTGGTAAGGAGTATATTTTTTGAATGAATTCTGTGTAGGTTGTCATTCCAGTAGGATGTATATTAAATTTCTTCAATTGCTGAAATGGAAACAAAGCAACTTTATCTGTAAATATTTAATTTAGAATAATGTAGCTGTTTGTTAATGCAGAAATGAGACCTAATGCACAGGCCCATTAGAATGCACTCTGTGAACTTGTGAAACAATCTTAGCCTCAAAAGAAAGTATAATAATCTACAGTATCAAAACGTGTGAAGCAATATTTTAAAAATTGAAAGGTGTTCTGGCACCTTCCCATTTGTCTTTCTAAACGTTTGCACAGAGTCCTAGGACTTGCACAGATGTCTGCCCAGACTTCATCTTCTGGTCAGTAGGTAAAGAAATGCTGCAAGTTGCTTCCAGAGTTCTAAGACTGGAATGGATGTGGCTGCAGTACCTCACTGCTATGTTGGTGTTGCTTCTGAGTGCTGCATGTACCAGATTATTCAGTGGATTAACCTCCTTGCTTTTAGCAGATAATAAACATATTAGCCAAGCTCTTAAATGAATGGTACAATACTTTTCTAATAGTGGGTAATGGACAGGACACAAAAATAATGTGTAAAATCTTTCACGCTTTTTTTTACAGTTGTGACTTTGAACTTTTTTTTCCCTTAGATTGGTTTCATAAATAAATATTAAAAAGAGAAATCTTTGAAAATTGTAAACACTTAGCAGTGGCCGTCTCAAATTTGTTTTTGCAGATTTGGCTGATTTACTTGAAATGAAAAGTTGATCAGACATGGATAAATCGGTGGAAAGACTTGTACTGATTAAATGGACCAGATTTTTCAGCCTGCGGTTGGATGGGTGTCAGCAGGAAAGGCTGTTGGCTTATCAGTATGTTTGCTTATGCCTTATTTGTAGAACAAGTTGCACTTAAGACTGGTTGTTTTCTTGTTTTTCAGGGCATACTGGACATACTGCAGATATGAATATATTTTTAGATGATCCAGAATTTGCAGAACTTATTCTGAGAACAGAGCAAGCTATAGAGTGTGGAGTTTTTCCAGAAAGAATCTCTCAAGGATCCAGTGGGAGTTACTTTGCTAAGGATCCAAAAGGGGTAAGTGTGTAACTGCAAAGTCAGACACCATCAGCATGAAGTTGAAAATGGAAATTCAAAAATTCTATCTATATGCAAATTAATTTAAATAAGTTATTTAAAAATTTATTGTATGCCAAAATTTATTTTGGAAAAATCAATGCAAGGAATACTTAGATTTCTAATTATGTCTTGCTGCATAAGCTAAGGTGAAAGAACTATTATTTATATGGTTCTGAAAAAAATTACTGCAAAGTATGGAAGTATTTGGAGTATGGGACTGTGAGAATAACAATACTGAGTGCTTAGCAGAATTCGAATTTTGCTTTTATTTTTTGCTTTTGTTCTAGAGCTTATCTATGTTTGCTATCCATATTTTAGGTCTGATAAAACTTCATTTTGTCAATAGTGCAACTTTGATGTGTAGAATGGATTTCAGATCCTGTTTGGGTATTGCATCATTCCACATCAGACCGGTTCTGTCACTTGCTTTCTCCTATTCCTCTTGAGTAATCTCCTCTTTCTTATGCTGTAAAGAGGCTCATTAAAGATGTGCTAAGCCTTTTTAGTGGTCACCTTCTGAAGTTTGCCCAAAATGAATACCAAATTGCAGACAAAATAAGCTGTTTCCATTAGGTCACCTTATGTGATTTGGTTCTATCAGAAAGATAAACTTCAAATTGCATAATTAAAATTAACTTTTTGCATTTATTCACAAAAGGTATATATTTGCATACTGAAATGGAGTTCAGTACTTCAGCAGCACTATTACAGAAGGCTTGAATATTTCTACATTTGTTGTTCATTGTGTAAGCAATAAATAAAAGACATTGTGTCTGTTACAAATTGTTCTGCAATATGTTCCTGACAGTTTCAACTAATTGCTCATGTTAATGGAGTCAGCCTGTAAATTCATTTTGACTGGCAAAATTAAGACTGGCCTTGGTAGCTTGTTCTATAGGTTGAACTTTTTGGTTCTACTCTGGTCCTCAACAGCAGTGGCTCTGAAAAGTTTAGCAAGACTCTTAACTTCAGCAAAACCCCTTGAAAACAATATCTAGATTTGACTGTATAGCACAGTACAGTCCAGGCCGGTAATAGAATGAGCTAAGCTCCTTTTCTAAATGGGCACCTAATAGCAAGTATTAGCCAGAGAGTGATTCAGAAGAGATAATTAAAGATTTGGCATGTACTTCTAAATACACCACAATGATTCCAAGAAATACAAAACTGCTGGCTTTGTTTTAAGCAGGCAGATACATGTGATTCAATGGGAAAAAATTAAATAACTTTTTAATAATTCTAAACCTAACATTAGGATTTGACTAAAGTACTATACCAAATGCTGTGATTTAAAAATAAAAAAATAATAAATAGTGAAGTATTCAAAAAACATGCTGGTCTCTCACATTGCATAGCATATTTGTTGTGTTTGTGTAGGTCTAAGTCGAATTTTGTCTGTGCAGTTGTGTTCAGGGTTTAGAATGCAACCTTAGAATCACAGATGGCATACCAAACCCCCGAGAACTCTTGTCAATTTGTTTCCTTCTCTGTTTGATAGGACACTAATTTTATAGTACAAATGCAAATAATGTTATTTCGTAACTTAGTGTTCCTTGTAGTTAATGGGAATTAATCAAAATAGATGGATGAGACAGACAATGCCACTAAATGCCTGGTGTCTTGTGTATCTGTTTACAAATTGAATGAATTAAGTTTCCTATAGTTACTTAGTCTCAGGCAATCTTGGACAAAGCAAGATTGTCTTGGAAAAATCGGGTGAAAATTCTCTAGAAGCTAAACCAGCTGGTCAGATCCTCTCCCTGATCCAGCTGAATCAGCAGCTACTGAAGAATAGTGCTAGTTTCTGCCAGCAAGCATGTTCATGACCTGAGTGTGAATCAGCTTTGAGTGTTGGTGCAACAACAGGCAGTGTTTAGCTTATTGAGATACTCACTTTTTTTTCCAGGAGGATTTAGTAAAGTACTAGTATGTGAAAATGCCTCTTAAACAGTTGTCCTTAAGTATGTATCAGAAAGAATTTGATTTACTTGCCATTGTTCAGTGAGAAGGGATGAAGATGCAGCATTTCTATAGCATTCCACTTGAGCTACAGAAGAGTCATTATGTGGACTTTATGCACTAGGCCAAAGTTTATCACAGAAAATTGAAAGATTATATATTTTAATGTGGTAATAACCCTGTGGTTTGAGGTTAACAAATGTAGAACGCACCTTGAGAAATTGCCAGTTTAATGCTTGTGCTGTGGAGCAGCGTTGTTTTAACGCGATTCTTGAGGAATGTCTAACCTGTTGCTAGTTGCACCCCATTTTGAAGACTGCAGAACCTGGCTGTCTGTTCCAGTCTGGAGCTGCACTTAGGTTTCTAAAGGATTTCTTTTTTGCAGCTTATCTGCTGGGTTTTAAGCCTGTCATTTTTTGGCTTGTTAACAGTAAATGTGTTGTTCCTTTTTTTTCTATAGCAACCTATTCTGTAGTTCGTTATGCCTTGGTTTTCTCTTAGTTTAAGCATTTGCTGTTCCTACTGTCTTTCATTATTCACATGTTTTGTGTTTATTATCATTTTTTCAGCTTTCTCCAGTTTGTTAGCAGATTTCATGAAGCACAGTGTCCAAAATTGAACACAGGGCTCTGACTAATTTTAAGGTTTACTATATGTCTCTAATGTAAATGATGACAATTTTGATCCATTCAAACTCAGGATGATAAGAAAAATAGATTTAAAAGAAAAGAAATCAGTTGATTTTTAGTGTTCTTTATGTTTGTCACTTTCCTAGAGCAATTACGTCTCTAAAATACCTGGTCAGGGAGTTGCTGGTTGGCTGAAAATTGTTTTTAAAGCTACTTTTAAAACCTCCTTTTTAAGAATTTATGATAAATATATATTTTAAAATGCAGTGCTTTTGAATTTGGACAAAATGTTTTGAAAATGTAAATGTTGGTTTGGATTTTCTATTATGAAGAGCTTATTGTGGATTTGTGCTAATCCTAAAGGAACCACTTCAAGATACATTTATTTGGAATTTACTTTTGTTAGTTTTATTATTTCATCATTTATAAACCGCACTGGATAGGATTTAACCAGTATTTTAAAATAACTAATTTTAAAACTAATTTTATTATTTTGCATCTCAAAGTGCTTATATTTTAATTTTATATTATTTACCTTAGAAAATTATTGGAGTGTTCAAACCAAAATCTGAAGAGCCTTATGGACATCTAAATCCAAAATGGACCAAATATTTTCACAAAGTTTGTTGTCCTTGCTGCTTTGGCAGAAGCTGCCTCGTTCCGAATCAGGGATATCTCTCTGAAGCTGGTGCCTATCTTGTGGATGAGAAGCTGGGGCTTGGAGTTGTACCTAAAACCAAGGTAATAGTTAAAACACATAATTAACTGAATTTAAAAAAAAAGCCAACATATTTGTCAGTCTCTGAACTGTGGTTGTGTAGATAGCCTTGTCTATCATGTGTTATTTATAAGTCATTTATAAACTATTGCAAGTACAAAGGCACAGTGATTTGATGTAGAAAAAGTGACTGATTTTTGATTTAATGGATAATTTTGAGATCTGATTTGAATCTCTTCTTTGGAACCACTTTCTAGCGTTTTCTGATACCTTCTGTGCCTCATGTTTTGATGAGATGCAAATTACAAAAATCAGCATATAAAATTCCCATTTTTGCTTGGGATCTGTAAAATAGAAAATATTCACCTTTTCATATAAAGTTTATCTGTTGAAAATGCCTTATGCTTGCTTATTTTTAATTTTTTTTTATAACTGAGCATAACATTAACTGTAAATGTACAATTGAAATAATGAGAAATTCTGAGCTCTGTTTAACTTTAATATTTTAAGGTTGTCTGGCTTGTCAGTGAGACCTTTAATTACAGTGCAATAGATCGTGCAAAGTCAAGAGGAAAGAAATATGCTTTAGAGAAAGTGCCAAAAGTTGCTAAAAAATTTAATCGAATTGGACTACCTCCTAAGGTAAGATCAAAAAGAAGTAATTTGTGCACTTCCCGATTCTTACGTAAAACTTCTTTTTAAAAAAGGTATTTGTAAGTAACTTGAGTGATAGAAGAAAAAACCTTGCTGCTTGTTGAAAACTGTCTGAAATTTGATACAACTGTTTCCATGCAACATGTATCCATTCTTACATCATTCCTTCTTTTGAACTATTTTAATAATCTTTTCACTTTTTGTTTAAAATAACAGTCCAAGTTTCTGCTGGAGCAGTAACATACTAATTTTTGTGTATCTCACTTTTGCTCCATTTATTGATTGCTTACTACCTGTCCTTTCAGTTTCATGTTTTGATATTGTCAGTCTGTTTTTTCCCTGCAGTTTATCTAATTTTTTAGATTTTTTTGTGTGATTTATTTATTTTTTTCTTTCTTTCTTTCTATTGTTTTTATTCCTTTGGGTACCCTACTGTTGTATTCTTCCTACCTTCCTTTTGTCTTATGGTCAGCCTACACTGACTAAAAACCTCACATCTTTCTTGCCTAATGAGCCTTACTGTATGCCCAGAATATCACTACAGTGTTCTAATCCTAAGCTTTTAGCACACAGGTTATGTACAGACTGGGTAATCCACTTGTGTCAGTTCCCAGCAGTTTAGATCCATGTGACATGGGTTGTGCAAGCTGGTATGAGCATGGTTATTCCACATGCTGTGCGTTTATCTACCTGCATTTTAGTTCTCAAATACAAGTTCTTGAATTTCAATCTTGAGCACCTTTCACATACATATAGAACCTATGTTAACTCTCGTGTTCCTCCTTGGACTCTTTTGGGAAATGTATTTCAGTTGTTTTTTGCAAAAGCATCTGTCTTGAAGAAAATGGTTAATGCTGCTTTTCTTATCAGTGAAGTTTTAAGCCTTTCCTGAGAGGAACATTTTTCTCTTGTGCTTTTTAGTGAGTGTTCTCTGAACTATTGAAACACGTGTTTCCAATGAAAAACCGAACAGGTGCTAAATTCTTTCTATCTGTTTCATGTATTTGTAATACTAATTACTCATTTACACTGAGCTGCCTGGCTGTATTTTATTCCTGGTAAACTCACTGAGTGTTTAAACAAATATTAAAAAAAAACCACCACCAGAACCCCCAGAAACCCACCCTCATGTAATTTGACTCTTACCTTTTTTAAGAATATAGGAATGAAAGAGAAATTTATTTATTACTTTATTTAATATTTTAATGTCATATTTCCTGTGCTTTGAACTTTGAAAGTATATTATGAATTTTTTCTGTTAATATTAAGATTACTTATGTGACCTACCCATGTGCATTTTCCAAATGCAGTTTCTTAATATTTCAGGTTGGCTCCTTCCAGCTGTTTGTTGAAGGATATAAGGAAGCTGACTACTGGCTCAGGAAGTTTGAAGCTGATCCTTTACCGGAGAACACAAGGAAAGAATTTCAGTCGCAGTTTGAAAGATTGGTTATCTTGGATTATGTCATCAGAAATACAGGTATTTGTCAATATTTCTTGGTATCTATCTATTTTTATGAGACAGAAAGCAATGCTGCCTGAAAGCTAATGCTTAAGGCTTTTAATGCATTTGAAGGCCATAAAGATGCATTTTAAATTAAAAATTGCTTTGGATTAATACATTAAATGTTGCAGTATGAAAATAGTCCAAACAACAAATGTTACTGACCATTTTTAAGCAATGTGAGAAGTTAAGAAAAATACTTTCACTGTGCTCTAATTCTGTGCATAGGCTATTAACTGTTTCCCCCAGTTAGGATAAAGGATGGTGGAGGTTTCAGGACCCATAAGAAAAGCTGTGACTACAATTCCTTTTATTCTAAACTGGAGCTGGTAATAACACAGTTTCACACCAGCTCACAATAGTTCATATTAATTGTGTAGGCACTGAGGTACCAGTGCAATATGTACGTGTCAGTTCTCCTGCACTCTTGTTTCTATCACTCAGAAGCTGGGATTCTTCTGTTACCTATGTAGGTGAACTACTTCTTGAGGAAACCAAAGGCAGTTTTATGTTTAAATATTTACTTTCCTGTTTTGGCAGAGATGGGCATCTTTGCTTTTCTTCAGACATACCAGGTCTAGCTCATTTTCCTTTTCTCAAATTCTCTTTTTAGAAGCAAACTAGAGGAAAGTTTCATAAGAACATAATACTTGCTAGCTGTTGCCATAGTCTGTCAGCTTTATAAGCCTCAGTATTTCCAAACAATTAGTATTTTCTGACATTCTTGAAATTGCGAGGCAAATACTCAAAATGCAAATTTTCATTACATGGATGATTTTACCTTCTTCAGATATAAATCATCATAATAGAACATGAAAATCTGATGATGATTAAATTTAAGGGAGCACCTTAAAATGACAGAAGGTCCTACAAATCCATGCAGTCATCCTCTGTTTGAAAGACCTTCTCAGAGTGTTTAATCTCTCACTTTTGTCTGAACAGTGCCGATATTTTCAGTTTCTTCCCCCTCTGTTCAGTTTTGCCTCTTCTTCATTTTTGTAGAGTCTGTTTTCTCCATGTAGTTCAAAGGTCACATTATCTATAATTTTGGAGGCATTCTCCATTTCCTCATCAGCATTGAAACAAGCTTAAAAATTGAGTCACTGGGGTCTGATAGTGTTTTCCTGAGGAAAAATGCACACCACAGCCAATCTTTCTGCATAAAATGTATGAAGATAGTTTATTGTGGCCTTCTTGACATTTTGCTGCATATTCAGCCAGTTGGGGAACCTAAAGAAGTAATATATACCTAAGAACACATGGTAAATTTGGTGTTTCCACTGAATCTGTACACTTCAGTAAAACTAAACCACATGTAATGGGAAAAACCCTTTTTGAACAGTTTTGCCGAACTCCATGGGTAAAGTGTCCATTTACAAAATTGTTATATATCATTCTAGATGATGATTTCTTTATAAGTGACATGTTGTGACATGCATTTTCCTGTTTCAAGACAGAGGTAATGACAACTGGTTAGTCAGGTACGAAAAACAAGATGATGGACTTGATCTGTCAGATAAGGTAAGAGAATTGTACTCTGAAACTTAAATTCTTTAAATTGCTTAGTTTTGTAACTTGGTCTTGCTGGAGATTAAGGGCATGTACTTAATCCTGATGTATGGTTTCAAGAAATATAACTACAAATTATTGTAGGCAAAATGTGAGTGGAAAAGCTATTTTGATTAGACTAGGTTAGAACAGTGCTAGCAATTATTTTTATTCTGTATTTTTGCTCTACTAGCTTGGGCTATAATAACAGTAAATCTGCTCGGGAAGATTTCTTCATCCCTTTTTGCTCTGCTTGTCTTGTGTTTGGGGAAGGGCTTCTCTTTAATGGTTGGAGAGTAAGAAATTACATGTGGTGGACTTTATTTGGATACTACTTTATATTGTTAAAGTTGTATGACCAGCTGAAGTTATGAAGTATATTATTTAGTGTTTTTAATGGGTTTTGCTGTTTTTATAAGCATGTAAGTATTACTTACTTTTTGAACATTCCTTCTGTAGGATAGCCAATGGACTATAACTAAAGAATCTATTAAAATTGCTGCAATTGACAATGGTTTAGCATTTCCTTTTAAGCATCCTGATGAGTGGAGGGCATGTAAGTACTGCATTCTTCAGTCATTTTCCTTTTAGGAGTGTTCTTCCAAAGAAGTATATTTTATTTGTGTTGTTGTAGTAAGGAACTAAGAAATCATCACAGTAGTTATATATTGATTTTTAAAACAATGTACTCTTCTTCAGAAAGTTAGCAATAAATGCTATTTTCGCAATGACATATGTGATTTGGTTCTTGTTCATATTTTTTACCTTTAAACAGTATAAGTACATGGGCACTCATAAACGTAGTACTGTATATCATGGTGGGATTGGAAGAATTTAGGAACGTGTTTCTCACACGTTTTCTTGAAAACTGTAGTGGAAAATGACTGCAAGGATTTGCAAGTTGTCCCTCTGTTAGCCACATTTCTATTTCAAAATGAAGGATACTGTTGTAGGTGGACAAGTAGACAGGTTGTTTTTTCTTGTTCTCAGCTTTAGCTTACTTTGTAGAGGTAATATTTAGTTAGGCAATTTTCTATCTGCTTGAAAATACTGTTCCTATTTTTACTAACCTATTACTAACCTATTAAAATGAGGTTGTTTTTGACCACATCTGTGACTACTTATCATTAGGAGGGAAATGCCCAACAGGGCTTGCAATGACTTCTGTGGGCTATTATGCAGTCGGGTAATTTTGACAGTTAAGTGTGGGTTAGTTATGCTGTCAAAAGGCTGTTAAGTACTCCACCCAGAGCCCTGTGCAGCCTCTATCTTGATAATAAATAGATGCTGTCCTACATATCTCTTGGCTAGAGTCACTTCTGTAGCTGTTCTAAAGACACAGCAATTATTGCTTATTTTATACCATCTTTACTTAAGCATCGAAAAGAATAAACTGCATGATCCTTTAGAATTCTTTTGCAGATGGACAGGTGTGTGGTAGTTTTGAAAAAGTAAACTTGCAGCATAATTTTTACAAATTGCAGTCTCTTACCCCCTAGAGCATGGTTTTGATGACTAGAGCTGCTTGGTCATTGAGGATAACCTGGAGGAAAGCCAGAGAGCAGCATTTGGAAAAGGCAGGAAGTTGGTCCAGCATGGATGAACAGGGAAATCCTGACTGGATTGGTATGAAAAATTTAAGTACATTAAAAGGAAAAATGTAGGGACTTCCCCGAAAAAATAGGGAATTTTCCCAGAAATGCAAGAGTGCAGTTTGGAATGTCGAAGCTCAGGTGGAGTAAAGCTGGCAGAGGACATGAAGAGCAACAGGAAAGGGTTGAGTAAATTAGAGGTGAGAGTGGGACTGAAGAAAAGTGCAGCAAAGATATAAAGGCCTATGAAAGAAGTTACTCAGTGCTGACTGCCTCAGTTTTCACTTGTAGGATTTGCTCTCTGTCTCTTGGATCTCAAAGGTCATAAGTAGAGCCCCTGGGAATGAATCCCCAAAGCAGAAGAGAGGGAGCACTTAAGGAAAATGGTCCTACAGAGGGTCATAGGAGTAGCTGGGATGCAGTGGGTATAGTGGGAACTGGCTGATGCTGTTTGTAATGCAGTTTTCTCGTCACTCTTGAAAGAGTGTAGTAATGTGAGAGGTTGCTTCAGTCTCCATGAGGACTGTGGAATGATTCCTCCTGGAAGTTGTATTCAGGCACATGAGGAATAAGAAGGTGATGGGGAAGCCAGCATGAATTTACCAAGGACAAACTGTGCTTGATAACTAGGCAGCTTTTAATGATGACTGCTTCAGTGGCTGAGGGGAGGGCAGTGAAAACTGATTTTTTTTTCCTTGACTTTGGTAAGGACTTCTACATGCTCTGTCATAGTATTCTTGTAGAGAAGCTTGAGATATGAACTGAACAGACTGTGAACTATGTGGAAAACTGGCTGGGCTGTCAGACTCAAAGGGCTGTGGGCATTGTGAGGAAGTTTAGGGGGTGGCCTGCTGCTAGTGACTTTTCTCCGCTCCTGCAATTAATAGTTTGGTCTTGTTTAACATCTGGTAATATTAATTGCTTTTGCAGTATAATTTGATAAAAGCTGTCTAATAGCAATTACATGAAAAGCTGTGAATGCTTTTCTCTCAGTGCACTTAGAAGAAGGCATTAAAAATGAAAAATATATTAAAAATAATAACTTTTGTTAATTTTTCCATATGAATCAAATACCTGAAAGATTTCTATTTCATTGCAGCTATTATTTTACTCCAAAAGAAACTGCCTTACTAAATGAGGGGAAGGCCTCAACTGTTGCTTACAGTGTTTAATTTATATACCTTTTGTGGCTTTAACTAAATATTTATTGCTTGATATACTGTTTGAAATTTTTTTTTTTCAAAATTTGAAAGTTTGAAAGCTTGATACACTGTTTGAAAAAATGGCTTAGCAGTTGTAAAGCTGCTCTGGTAACTGTAGCCAAAAGGGATGTGTGGAGTAACAATGTTGGCGAAAGAAGTTACTGAGAACTTGTAGTAGATAGTAAAGTACTCGACTCAGAATTGAATTTTTGCTTGTTTATTGAGTGCACTGTTTTTCTCCATTAGATCCCTTTCACTGGGCTTGGCTTCCTCAAGCAAAAGTTCCTTTCTCTCAGGAGACCAGAGATCTAGTTCTTCCTCGCCTTTCTGATATGAACTTTGTACAGGACCTTTGTGAAGACCTTTATGAGCTATTTAAGGTGAATCAAGTGCTTCTTTGAATTGACTATTACTGAAGTAGCTGATACTTGTAATGGGACAGTTACATTCATAAAAACAATAATCTTCTAACTTCTGAATGCCAAGATACTATGCTATTTTACCTTTAACACTGGAATTGTAGAAAGGGCTTATGTAATTGTAAGGAAATTGACACCAATGTGTTTAATTGATAGTAATTACCTCACCTGAAAACATAAATTACCTATTCTATATGTAAGTTTCACATAATCAATTAAAGCTAGTTTAGTCTTGCAGCACAGATCTGTGTAAAAACAGCATTTAACATACCTATGTGATGAGTATACACTTAAATTATAGCAGTCTGAGGAAATAATGTATTTAATGCAACTTAAAAGTATCTTCATACCTTTCATATACTTAATTTTATATGCATATATTGTGCTAAGCTGCTGCTGAAGTCTTGATCATATTTAAAGTCAAATGACTCACTTTAAAGATACTGAAACTGTCTGCAGTATTGACATGTAAAGGGTGTCCATCTCCAAAACATTTGTAAACATTTATGTCAGATGTTCAAGTGAAATAATCCAATTAAGGATTGAAATAAATGGAAATTTTAATCTTTTGATGAAAATGCAACTGTAAAGACAAAACTAGATCCTGAAGCACATTTTGCTATATTTGCCTCTTCGACTTACTTGTGTTTGAAATACCTCTGGGTTTGTTAGTTAAACATTAATAAATCTGAAGGAGAAAGTATTTTTTCTGCTGGAGTCATCATGAGAGAAAGTGCAGTGTAATATTGTGTGATAATATTAAACCTGGTAAATGCCACCCGTTGGTATTTACCAATACCCAAAAGTGGTATCCACTGATGTATTTTATTCTATCATATCGAACAGTCTTAATTTTCACATATGTAAACTTGATGCAATAAATAGACCTTTTTGTGATTCATACTAGCATTCTATTTGAAGCTTTCAAAAATTATTATAGTGTGGGTAAATATGAATATGCATATTATGATACTGATAAATTTACATGCCAAATATATAGCTTAAAAATGGGTTATTTACTGTAAACTGTTTGTTCTCTTAATAAAGACTGACAAAGGATTTGACAAGGCTACTTTTGAAAACCAGATGTCTGTTATGAGGGGGCAGGTAAGACTGCTTTTTTACATTTTATATTTATTTTAATTTGTCATCACTCCTCAGCTGCTTTTTTTAGAGCTACAAAACCTAACTTCTATTACACTGAACGGCATTTGAAGGTATTTTCATCCGAGAAGACTAAATTTCTTTCTAGGGTTTGTTCTTATTTGTGGATAGATGAAACAGTAGAAAGTGGATGCTGATTTTTTTTTTAAAGAAAATACTTTTATTCTAATTCTGTTTCACAGTTTTTGTGGGGGATAGGGAGGACTTAAATGTATTTTCTTAGCAGGTATTTTAAAAATGAAAAAGAGTAATAAATTTGGATGGAAAATTTGATGTCTGATTTAATTATGATTTTAAAATAAATGTGACTTTATTTTAGAGTCATTATAATGTTGACTTGATTATTGAAAGCAATATTAGATAATAAAATTTCTTCATCCTATCAAATGTTGAAACTATACTTTAAAACAGTCTAGCCATTTTCAGGTTAGAAATTTGATAATATTTAAGTGTTGGGCTTGTTTCATTTTCTTTTCTGGTTTGTTTTCTTTTTGTTGTTGTTGTTTTTGGGGGTTTTTTGGTGTGTTTTTTTAAACACTAAAGTTAAGAGAGGAGGGTGTTTTTCCATCTTCCTCCTATTTTACAATTTATGACTGGTGTGAAATACTAGAGAAAAAGCTTTAGCTAAGAACAAATTTAGTTCATTGTAGGCATAATAGTGATTTCTGCAAGTGTAAGGCAATTGGACTAGGCAAGTTAATAGTCCCATTTGCCCTGAATTTATTGAAACTAGTCCTTGTGTTAATAAATTCAATATGGATATATTGATAAGACAATTCCTAGAGTGTCTTAATCAATGTTTTCGCTGTAGAATTTCCAATATTAAGATGTACCTTGCACAAGACTGCAGCTCTGCTTAGTCAAGTATAATCCCAGTTAACATCTTTTGTGTGGTAGCTAAAAGACAGCAAATGTTACTTACTAAATTGAATTATGGGAGTTGTTTCTGAAATAACTCTTCTGAAAGTTTGTGTAGTCACTGGAAAGTGGGTTCTTGAAGTACTCATGCATCCTAAACTGTAAGTAGCTTTTTTCTGATGAGACAATTGGCTACAAGGAATCTTTTTTTTAACAAAACACTTGGAAAAACATGATTAATATTATTGAGAGTGATGTAGCTGAGGTTGTCAAAATTAATTTTGCACTATAAAGGCTGCATCTGGACCCTTTCTTCACACAGTCCCTCAGGTGGATTTTAGCAGAGATTTGTTTTAGTTTAGTTGTTTGGGGTTTTTTTAACCTCTCTCTAGTTATGTAAGAATGTGTTTCACCATGGGAAATGTCAGGTTTTCAGGCACGGAAGAAATGCAGATTATGAGTAATCCTTGGATGCAATTGGAAATACATGGGCAAACAATGCATTTGTTTAGCACTGATTTTAAACTCGTTTTTGGTGTAAAACCAAAGTACGTTACGAGGGCATTATAGAAGACTTAACTATCTACATCACATGCTAAGGGATTCATTCAGTTAGGATGAATTTGTAGGATATCCAAAACATCTAAATACATCCTTAAAAATGAGAATTTAAGAATTAGAAAATGAAGAATCTAGATAAAGAAACTATACAGGGAAACATATCTTACATGGAAGCTTCAAGGTCTTGAAATCTAAGATACCAAACATAGAAGTCTATTTTTGTGAAGTGTAGGAAAAAGATTTGGGAAGGGTTTCAAACCCAAAAGAAACAGTTCTCTCAAGAATGTAGAGTCTAAGCAATGGGTAACACATCTACAAAGGATTGCCATAGAATTTTGAGAATGTAAATGTCAAGTGGAGTTGCTGGCAGAACCAAATTGCAGTAAATAATGCAAAAGATTTCATTGGGGATCTTTGGCCACGAAAGAGCAGAGGACCAGTCTTACAAGGAAGAAAGGGGCATTGTGCAGGGGAAAAAAGGCTTGATATTCAGAATAATGCAAATGTGTCACTAGGGTTAAATTGAATACTTGCCTCAGTTTTCAGCAGGGTAACATTTAACGTGTTAAGTTATGAGGGCAGTCTATGAGCACTCAAGTTTTGGAGGAAAGATAACAGACTTCTGGGAGCTGAGGGCTGAATTTTAGTCTTAGCACTGGGTTTGGTATGAGCTAATTATATGGCTTCATATATTCTGATATGAAAATAATTTGTAGCTAAACTGCTGGTATATCCTATGTTAAATCATGCTGATGGCTTTCTTACAGGTATTTTTTTCACTAAAGGTTCATTGCTTTCAAGAAATATGCTAAATTTAAAGTGCTCTTAGATTTTTCACTCTTAAAACTTTCTGAAAATTTGGAGAAGGCTGCATGAAATAGGAAAATAATGGAAGGGTAGACAGCAGTAACAGATGTAATCATGTTACCAAATAAATATTTCTACTTGCAATAGATACCTTTTGAAATTAATTTATCCAGCACTACAGTCCTCTACAGAATTGATTGAAGAGTGGCATCTAAAATGATAATCCTGTTAGCCACAGCTTTATTTGTGCTCCCTAACCTCACCTGCTTTTACTCTTTTTAGATACTAAACCTTACTCAGGCATTAAAGGATGAAAAGAGCCCAATTCAGCTTGTTCAGATGCCACGTGTGATTGTAGAGCGAAGTAGCACTGGAAGTCAGGGCCGAATTGTTCATCTGAGTAATGCATTCACACAGACCTTTCATAGCAGGAAGCCTTTCTTTTCCTCCTGGTAGCAACAAAATACATGGGAAGAGTAAGTTTCTCTTTAGAAAGCTACTTCTTTGTAAAGGCTCTGCAATAATGTACTTCTGCTGTATACCAAGAGCTCTGACTGCTGACACCTCAGAACTTAAATTCTAAAGACTCAAGAAATGTATTTTGAATGTAATAAAAGTTTACAATTTTTGTGTCAAAATTGTGAATTCTTATGTCAGGGAATGAAAAGAATTTGTCCATACTGTATTTTTATATGCTAAATTAATGTATTCTGAATAAGGGAAGACAGTTTGCATATGCTAAGAAACTAATTTTGAATACAGTGGGAATTTTTTGTTTAATATAAATGTGAGAATCCATACACTATCAATTTCTTTTTATATGACCTTTAAAAAAATATTCAGAATGTTATCTTTGATTGTGAAAATGCTTTTCCTTGGAATTTTTTCCTGGTATTTTAAACTGGTTATAGATTTTTGTAGACTAGTTACTTGAAAAGTCATGCACTTAAAAAAATAAATCAATCTGTTCTTGAAAAACAAAGAAAGGGAGAAGGGGGGAAAATAAGTTTCAAGTAGGCTTTTTTGCACGTGGGGACCAAAAATAGTTAAATAGTTGAATTACTGCAAAATTCAACCCAAGTAAATACCCACAGTTTCTACTGTGATAAAATACACTGAGTGTATGTTTCAGAGGTTGAAATTTCAGTGTAGTGTTTAGCCATTGTATATTTAAGCACATATATGGGAATCTGTGATATTTCCTTGGAGATGCATCATGATGAAGGAACTGCACCATGTTGTTACAGGTTTGTTTTGCCATCCGTGTAAAAATGTGTTACCACCTGTCACCAGAGCGGTTCTTCTGCTAATGACAGAGGTACTAATGTGTTCATCACAAAGCCAGTCTGCCTTCTAAATTTCTAGCTAAGCACAGTTTGTCTGGGGTTTTTTGACTGGAAAAAACAAACAAACAAAAAAAATAACACAAAACCAAAAAAACCAAAAAACCCCACCCTGGAATACCTACAGCACAGACAATTACTTTTGTGCCCTGAATGATGTTGTGCCCACCTGCCAGTCGCCATTTGCATTTATATTTAACTTACCTGGTTTAAAACTTGACTGTCATGTTCTAGGTCTGTGACTTATGTAATGTGGTAAATATTTTTATTTTAATAATTTTCTGGACATTTAAGACGGGAGAAAGCTGCTTTTATGAAACCTTCAGTATTTCAGACATTGCTGTATTTTGTAATTCTAAGCAATATTGTTGAACGCAGAAATAATAAAATGCTTGTATTTTCTATAATTTTGAGTGGATGTGAATATTAATGTAGTGTGTAGTTAATGTAGCAACTTCACTGTTTAAGCCTTAAATGTAAAACACGGTACAGTGCCGTTCAAAAGGTAGGGAAATGCCTTTTGTAACCTTGCTGTGATTGTTTCTATCCTATTTTTAAATCAAAGCGCGGTGTTGTTTCTGTGCGGGCCGCGCTGCCGCCNNNGGAGCTCGCTGTGCTCGGGCCGGTGCCCGGCGCGCCCAGCTGCCCTCACGGTGAGCTGGGTCCGGGGAGCACCTGCTGAGCGTCCCTGTGCTCGGCTCCCGCTGCGCTCCCGGCGCGGGCTGTTTTGTGAAGGCCTTGCTCTGGAAGCTCGGCTCTTGGAGCGGGGCAGTGAAACATCTGCAGGTGTTCCCTGTGTTATCGTATCCTCGCGTTTGTCCCCAGGTCCCGCACTTCTGTTTGTGAAGACCAGCCAAGGAAAAGAGGAAGGAAGAAGATTCTATGCTTGTTCGGCTTGTAGGGATAGAAAGGATTGTAACTTTTTTCAGTGGGAAGATGAGAAGGTAAGAGAGCACTGCTTAAGGCTATGCTAAAGACTCAGGGCTACGAAAGGTGATCAGAGGTCTGGAGCACCTCTCCCATGAGGAAAGGCTGAGGGAATTTGGGTTGTTCAGCGTGGGGAAGAGAAGGCTCCGGGGAGCGCTTATAGCAGCCTCCCATGACCTGCAGGGGGCCTCCGAGAACTCTGGACTGGGATTTTCTGCAAGGGAAGGATAAAGGGTGATGGCTTTAAGCACTAAGAGGATAGATTTAGATGAAATATTAGGAAGAAATTCCTTACTGTGAGGGTGGTGAGGCACTGGAAAAGTTGCCCAGAGAGAAGCTGTGAATGTCCCATCGTTGGAAGTGTTCAAGGGCAAGCTGGATGGAGCTCCGAGCAACTTGGTCTAGAAGGGAGGTGTCCCTACCCCACGGCAGGAGGGTTGGAACTAGATGATCTTTAGGTCCCTTCCAACCCAAATCATTCTATGGTTTTACAAAACGTTGGCGATTTTTTTCTCTATTTAGCAATTTTAAGTCTATTGCATTGTGGAAATGTCTGTTAAGTGCTATTTTCTAAACTTTGTGTAATAGTTGATATTTAGCTGAGCACTTACTTCTGTCAGGAAAACGTATTTCAAGTATAGCTTTCAAGAAAGGCTGTGTACATTTTGAGCAAACCTGGCATTTGTTATTCTGTTGGCACAACATATAGGAAGTTTGCCAGTGCTATGCAATGTTGAACAAAATTGGGTACTTTTGATCCCAAGAAGCCCTTGTTTCCTGTAATTAAGATAGAGAAAATCTGTTGGATACAAACAACAATGAGGTATGCAAAATGCTGAGATGGTGGAGCTCGGCATGATGCTCAGTATCTCAGAATATCTGCAGCAATTTCTCTTTGTCATTCATTTTGAATATCACTTATATTATAATGCCTTTTCTTGTATTGAATTTTACTGAATTTCTCCTCTTTTAAGCAAAACAGTTCCATAAGTTTTGGCCAAATGTCTCGAAACTCTGTTGTGAAACCATGAGTATGTTTTGTGGAAACAAAGTAGAAGACTCAGAGAAGAGAACAGTGTGAGAGACTGAAATGTGAAAGACTCAGGTGCAGATGGTAACAAGGAGCTGTCATGCTTTTAAAATGATTTCACACAAAAGACTTGGGCAACATTTCTATTGTCATCAGTTTTTCAGGATCGGGTCATAGTTCTTCAGAGGGAGCACAACTGCTGGCACACATTAATAGAAACGATGGTTCTGTCTTCCTCATAATCACTTTTGAGTTTTTCTCTCAGTATTATAAGTGATAGGAGAATGAAATGCACAGTTTAAACTCACAATGAGAGGCTTGTGTTGTTTTGCAGCATGTCCCTGTGCTGCAGACATACTTGTTCTTCTGAAACAACAAATGTGATTATTTTTCCTTGCAAAGTAGCTGAAGCATGAGACCTTTGATGCACCCTTTTTTATGTTGAGACATATACATACACACAGCAGTAGCTGTGTTGTAACTTTTCATATATGCAAATTTTGCAGGTGTCAGAAACTAGGCTTGCAGCCCGTGAAGAATACAATAGAAATCATCAGCCTTCTTTTACACACAGACAGAACGTGGACAGGTATAGTTAATGTATATTTTCTTCAGTAAAGATGTAGTAATACAAGTTTAGATACTCTGAATGTAGAGAGAACATTTCAGGATTCTTTAAATTATGAAAAGAGGACTTTGGACAAAGAAGAACTGTTGTAGGGCAATGGAAAGGAAATAGCACAAAACATTTAACTAGAGCACGGTATTTTCAACCACGGAACTGGGGAGAGTTGGGGGATTTTTTTTTTGTATGTATAGTCATTCTTATGTTAGTGCTCATAATGTGCTTACAAGAAGTCAGTAGCAATTCGTGGTTAAAAAAAAATATTCCTGACTTCACTCTGCAAAAGTAACAGGCTTAACATTGTAAAAAGAAGCAAAGGTAACTTGGTAATAAGTGGTGTCTAAATTTTTGTGTATAAACATACGCGACTTTGCTGATAATTGGAGTCTTCACTCTGTAATCCAGTTATTTTATGGAGATTCCCAGTATGTTTGGTGACAATATTTTATGCATTTCAAAGTGTCCTTTGAATATTTTTTTAATAAATAATACTTCATTCTTATGGAGTTTTGCAAGAGCGATGTTAACTGCATTGTCTGTTTAAGTGTCTGAACTCCTAAAATGGTAGAAAACCCCCTCCCTATCTCCCCTTCCTATCTTTGACAGAGGCTTTTTTCAAACTTTGCTCCCTATCATCTTTTGTATTCAAAGGTACAAGAATTTTGTTCGGTTGCCGTCATCAAAGAGGAGGTTTTGCCAGGAATGCCAGCAGCTATTACTGCCAGCAGAATGGGAAAAACACTCAGATCACCAGTTCCTGTGTGATATCACCACTGCCCAGCTGAAAAGTCCAAGTCAACTTCTGTATCCACTGGAGAATAAAAAAACAAATGCACAGTATTTATTTGCAGACAGAAGTTGCCAGTTTCTACTGAATCTCCTTATAGATTTAGGATTCAGACGAGTGCTGTCTGTTGGAACACCCAGGTACATCAATGAGAATTGTTACACTTTCAAATAGTATTTCTCTCAAAACTGTTCAGCTTACTAATGATTACATAGTCAATGATTCTCTCATAATAAGAGGTTCACTATGTTTTAACTGGTTGGGATTATCCAAACATCTAGTGAGGTCTAGCTTTGAACTTAGAAGGTACCAGGGAAGACTGTGGCAGCACTGCTAATAATACACATGCACACTCTAGGTCTCTTTGGTACTTACAGAAGTGACATTGAGTTTCTTACCTTATCAGGTTTTTTTGTATGAGGTGATCCTGTAGGCTCCACTGATTTCTCATCTTTCAGTCTTAAAACTAACCTATTTTTTAACTTTGAATACAGGCCAAGTGGAGTGACCCAAGTTTAGACTACTCTGTTTTCTCTGTCTGTTTGGTTTATGTTTAGTAAACTACCAGGCATTATTGTCTTGCAAGATCATTTCTGAAGTTGGTCATTATGTGTTAAATTTCTTTGTTCCAATTTTTCTTCAGGCTTCATGAAATGATCCAGTCTAAAGCATCACAAGAAGAAGAATTCAGTGTTAGAAGCCTTCTGCTAGATATTGATTTCAGGTAGGTTTTAACAAATGTTTATGTATCTGAAGAACATATACAAAAATGTGTTTTCTTACTGCCTCAGGTGATAGATTAGTGGTTGTTTTCCCTTTCTTGTCTCTGCATCTCTGTTCCTGTACACATACACATATGACATCCAGTTGATGAGAAAAGTAAGTATACTTAATAATTTCTCAGTATTGAGAAATGTGTTGTCAGTAATCAGAACCCAAAGATTGCTTTTCTTGAGGCCTGTTTTCACTCTAAATACCCCTTAGGATAGACAAAAATTATTTATATTTTTCTACTACTATCAAAACTTACTTTACAGATATTCACAATTTTATACAGAAGATGAATTCTGCCACTACAACATGTTCAACCATCATTTTTTTGGTGGAGAGGTAAGACCAAGTGTTTATTGAGTGCTTTGATAAAAAAGTGCATGTTGTTGATGCAGAATTTTGTAAGAAACTCATTACTAGTCTAGTAGAAAACACCATTAATTAATTAAGAGAGTTTTAATAAAAGCAGCAATTAAGTTGTGTAAGCATGAATTTAATAGTCAACTCCAAACTGAGTGGAAGAGAACTACTGAAAAGGAGGCAGTCTCATTCTTTGATTTCTAGTAATGTTTTCATATGTTAGCTGTACAGGGCACTTGTTTGCAGCCCTTCAGGTGCCTTTTTTGTGTTTTTTTAATGGTACTCAAGTGGAAATTCACCTCCACAAGAGGGGGAAAAATCCATCCTCAAAGTTGGAACTTCTACAGTGATTGGTTTATTGCCAGAGACAGTTCTTGAATCATTATTTCTGGAAATTAACCTCTGTTTCTCACAGACTGCACGTGAAACTTGCAGGAAATTCTTGTATGAAGAAAATGGTGAAAGAGTCATTATGGTAACTGATCCTCCATTTGGAGGTCTCGTGGAAGCACTGGCTTCTAGTTTTAAAAAACTGATGGCAATGTGGAGGGAAACAGAAGAGGAAGGTATGTATTACAGCCAGGTGGGTGGCTTGTGCTGTAACATCACTTTAAGGAAAAAGCACCTATTTATAAGTCTGTGATTCTTGTTACTCAGGTGAATGGGAGCACACTCATGTTATAATTTCTAAAGATGAATTACCATAGATCTAATTTATTCTCCTGATATTTTTAGTTCAGTAATGTATAATCCTGAAAGTCTGTCTTAAAAACTTCTCCCATTTTTTTCCCAAGTCTACTTTGCAATTAAAATGGACTTTAAAGGTAGAGAAAAATAAGCTATCAAACCAGTTTCTTAGCAATCTAAGTGGATGTCAAGAGTTTATTACATGACACTTACATTTCCACATGTAAAATCTGCCTAAGAGAAGCGATGTTCAGAAGCAGTTCTTCTGCCCAACATGATGTACATATCCAAGTTTATGTGTTTGGAATGTTCACAGTAAATTTCTCATTCTGCATATACTAGGTTTTTCTCCTATGTACACCAAAGTCCTTTCATTTCTAGGTCATGACAACAAAGAGATGCCCATGTTCTGGATATTTCCATACTTCTTTGAGTCTCGCATTCTTGACTTTTTCCCAAGCTTCAGGATGATGGATTACCAGGTATGACTGAACCCAGTGGATCTGCTAAATACCACTTGTGTGCAGTGTGGAGTATGAGTGAAAGCAGGTGCATCGGCAGCACTTCTCTGTAGCTGTGCCTTGCTCATGTGAAGCCTGGATTCTGTATTTCTGTTAGTTGTATCTGTGGTAACTTGATCATGTTCCTGCTGTGTATCTTTAACTCATCTGTCCTTTATCCATGAGCTCCTTTCTTCTGCCAGGCTTTCAGTATAGAATAGAATTTGCGCTAATTCTGACAGGTGTTTGTTGCAGAGGTGAGAGCTAACTTGATGAAGGATATTTCATTTCTTGCAGATGTTGAAATGTCAGTGGGTAGTGCCCAGCCCTAGGGAAAAAATACATATATATTAAAAAACTAAGGTCTTTCATCTCCAAAACTGCTGGGATCAGGGTACAGTTACAACAATGGAAATGTTTGGAATTACTTAATAAGTGAACTTGTCAGGGATAAAGAAACAACCTGGCATCACCTCCTTCAATATTGTATCCATTCTGTGCATAGTTTAAGCACACGGACTTCAGAGTGTTTTGAAGTTGGGTTCAGTCATGGGTATTCATGATGCTAAAAGGTTTTTTTTTCATGGAACAACTCTGCATGAATTTTGACATTGACGTTCTGAACAATGTATTTGTGGCTTGTAGAATGAAAATTTGTTGAAGAAAATGGAAAACTCATGCTAGGCTAGACTGCATTTCTGCCAGTGTTCAGAGATAAGAGTTTTTGTGACAAGTCTCTGAAGGCAGTGTTGGAAAAAGCAGGTTAATGGGATTTGCAACTTTGCAATTATTCTGAGATGGGTTAAGATGTCATTTCTTGTAGTGACAAATGAAACTGTATAGGTCCTTTTTTTTAAGCAGGTTGCTCTTGTAAACAGCTGCAGTGTTACCTTATGTATTCCATGCAAATGAGCAAAAAGGAATAAGTACAATATGATTATTGAATTAGTGTGAGTCTAGCCTAATACTATGTTTGCACAAATTTACAAGTAAATGAGACAAAAAACTTGATGAATTTGTAATCTGGTCTGGGGTTAGAGTCTTATATATAAGCAGGAGAATTTCATAAGGCACTTATAAAGATAATAAACATGTAAATAGCTCTGCCTGTGCTTAGCATTCAGTTTAAGACTCTTTTTTATGGTTTTGTTTTTCTAGGTAGACTATGATAATCATGCATTGTATAAACATGGCAAGACAGGTCGTAGACAGTCTCCTGTCCGTATTTTCACAAACCTGGCCCCAAGTGTGATTGTGCTTCCAGAAGAAGAGGGATATAGGTAAGATGTGTTAATGCTCAGGTGACTTTTAAGAATGTCTTTGTTCTTAATTAGGGCATAAAGTATCCAAAAGGAGTTTGGGATGGTGCTGTTTGGTAGTGTCTTGCCTAACTTGGATGCCAGGCTTGAGAACACATTTTTCTGTCTCATTCTAAAGTTGTATATTATATAAAGAATGTGTAGAAGAGCTGAAATATCTAAAAAGACATTTAAATTTGCCAGCGTGGAATTATGAGAATCTTTATTTTGTCTGTAGGAAGTACTGTCTACATCCACAAGAGATTTATGGCTATGTCTGATAACCAGCTGTTAACATAGTAGTAAAAAAATGAACTTCTAAGAGAAGGATCAAGGAGAGAAGAATTTAGTTTCATTTACTACTGATACTGTTGATAATTTGGCCTGAATTTTACTATCTGGATGTACCGTCTGTAAATGGCTAAGTGGTCATTTATGCAGCAAAGAATTATTATAAGAATTATAAAAAAATATTTTTAATTCAACAGTGATTTTGCAGTCCTTATATTGGCTGTTAAGGTTGTATAAAATTAATTGTTTTGTGTACAAATAGTGGACCAGTACATCTTTTCCCCCAGATTTTGCACTGTATGTCAGCGATACGTTAGTTCTGGTAACCAGCACTGTGAGATATGCAATTCATGTACATCAAAAGTAAGTATTTCCACTTCTTTCTGAATGGGAATTTTAGCAGCAGTCAGATAACAACCTCTGTAGTACTTGCTTTGGTAAAAGCCTGTTCTGATACTGAGTTCTGTAGGAAACCCACAGGAGTTCACTTTCATAGACTTATTATTACTGTCACAGTACATCTTCCATAATTCACCGGTAATTAATTTCTCTTTCCCTAATGCCTTTGTGTTGGAAAGAGGACAGGACAAGTTTGCTTAGACCAGACCACTTTGACCAGAGCATACCCAGCTATGGTCTGTTGATACATGGGTTTTTTCTTATGCTTTGAAGCTGTAGAACACGCTAATTTCAAAATTTCATCTGTGGTTTTCACAGATTCTCAGGAGTGCTTTTTCTGAATTAGTCCTTCCTACAGATGAGTTGTTCCTGTAAATGGTGGGGATCACACACAACTAGTTCTCTTTTAAGATAGAATCCGTGGAGGGATTCAATAAACAAAATCATCTATTTGCTTTTTGTAGGATGGCAGACGATGGAAGCATTGTGTTCTTTGCAAAAAATGTGTAAAACCCTGTAAGTATAGATATGTATTTTCTAAATGAAAGTGTACTTAGTCCAAAGAAACTGAGATTCCAAACCAGAAGAGAAAATACTCAGTGAAAGAAGTAAAATGTGGTAATTCCAAAGACACAGAATAAACAAGAAGTCTCAATTGCACACAAGTTAGTTATTACACACAAGCCATTTGTTAGTTTAGATCTACATGCTCTGTGTGGAAATCTAATAAATTCTTGTCAAGGCACGCTAAATCCCAATTATATTTATCATGGCAAAACAGAAATATTTCCATTTATCATATAAGTGTTTCCTAATTTTGTAAGCTTTGAATTTCATAAACAAGTAGGCAATTACTAAAGTGTTTTAGAAATCATAATAAAATTATGTTTCGTGCACAAATTTCATTGTATTTATACCTCTGTATAAATAGCTGAAGCAGTTGTTTTTATTACTGTTACAAAAATCAAAACCTGTAAGTACATTGTAAGATCTGCACTATTTTTCTTTTGAAGATGACACACGAGATACAAGATCTAGTGGCAAAATAATTCACACATAATTGCACAGTATGTCTAGTAATGTGATAAGGGACCAGAAAGTGACTACATCCATCTCTGTAAAGCTAATCCAAAATTAAAAACCTGGTAATGTGGCCTATATTTAAAGCTTAGTTTTGGAATGCTAGTTTTAAACTTTTCCAAGTTCATAAATCATAAATGTTACATATTTTGCAGCCTGGTTTCACTGTAACAATTGCAACTGCTGCACTCTGCAGAAGCACAGCTGTGAGAAGACTGACATTGGCTGTTTCGTTTGTGGCAAGGCAGGTCACAAGCGCAGTGCCTGTCCCAGTCTGTCCCGCACCAGAGCAGCTTGTCAGTAAGTGTGATAATTGCATTAATGCAGTAAAATACAGCATTCAGAGGAGGTGAGGTCTTACCTCATGGGATCAATTCAGAAAAGGATTTTTTGGCTTTAGGTGCTGATGTCAGCTTGCACTATTGCCCACTTGCAGCATTGCTGGGGAGTATGTGCTGAAGGGAGGGTATGATCAAAGGCAGGTCACTCACTGGGGCTCCCAATTCCCTGTCTGTGGGTTTTCTTTCAAAACAGAATTACATGGAGTGCAAACTTGGTGACTGATGCATGGAGCTCTGTCAAGATGACTGAAAATTCATGTAATGGAACACTCTTACTTTAATTCCTCATGAAAGGGCAGAGAAGAGAGTCGCTATAATGATTTTATTGCTTCCTGTCTCTTTTACTTTTTTGTAGCATATTTTGCCTTTTTCATTCTGATATTTCAGGTGCTTTTTGTAGTATGATCTAAATCTTCACCATTAATGAGGATCACATTGAGTACTTTCATTCTTCCATGATTGTCCTTTTGTTCCATATAGAACAACACTGTACACATACCTGTATGTATCAGAGAGCCACGTCAATTGTGTGTGGCTGTCTTCAGATGGAACTAACTGAAAAGAGCAAAAGGGATTTACTAAGAGATGATCCAGCAGATGGCTCAGTCTTTCCAGTTCAGGATAATTGATTGCACTTTATAAATTCCTCTCCAGAGTAATGGGTTTTTCTGTGATTCTGGGCTTGAATGGCTATAGCAGTGGAAGGCAAATTTTCCCTCCCAAAAGCTGTACCTGTGTTACACAGTGAGACTCAGACAGTTATCCTCTTGGATCAGTATCCAGAGACTCACCAGGTGCCCGCTGGATGGCACATGGATTGAGGTGTATTGTTTCATGTCCTACTGATGTTAAACCAGGTTTTGCTTAGGGAGTATTAGACACAAAAGGTAGCAATGTTTAATTTTATATCTCTCTTATAAAAATTCCATCTCTTAATGTTTGTTTTTCCGTTGCTAAAAAAATTGAAAAGGATGCTAAAAGAATTTCGTAAAACCTCATCTGTTTTTTCTGTCAAGGAAGATATTGTTCTGTCAGGTGTACTAGAATGATTTTAGTACTTTCAGGCCATAAGTTAGTTCTTTTGCTGATTCATTGCAAAAGATAACTTAGATTTCTTTTTCTAATAAAAGCTTTGTGTGTTTTGTTGTAATCATTCAGTGTTTTGCATTATGATAGGTTTTGTTGGAGACAGAAAATCCACTTACTAGTTTTATTTAGGTGCTGTACTAATTGCAGGATGCTTCCTAATGGTGTTAAAATTCATGTGCTTTCTTCTAAGTATTTTTATTATATATTCATGCATTATATATTCAGCATGAAACCCTGTGTGTGCTTTTTTGTACTTGGTGAGTGGGTTTCTTGTTTTCAATATCTGTGTAAATTTGAATGCTGAATAAATACATAAAATGAATGTGTAACGGCAATAAAGTGTACATTTTTGTGAAGTTGAAAGATCATAACATTTTGAGATGTAATGTTCCTTGTACTTTTTGTGACAGTACTTCACATACTGCCATAAAATTCAGATATTTATTTAAAATACCAGCAAATGCATTTGTACAGAGAAGTGTGTTCTTCATTTTTTTCTATGTTCCTTTTTTTGCTTACAGACCTGTCAAAAAGAAAAGGCAGAAAACTCGAAGCAGAGTAAAAATGGAGATCTGTAAAAGATTAGCTATGAAACATGTCATATTCTTCAAGAGGAAAGTAAAGAATAAGAAAAAAAAGACATGACTTCTCTTGCTGCTACATAGTTGCTAATTAATTTTTTAATGTCAGCCTTCTGTTCCATTTTCTAAAAGTGTAACTGCTAATATTCAGAATAAAACCTGATTGAATTGACAAGTTCCTTTATTATACATCATTATTGGTACCAAAAAAAGACCCCAACCCCAAAACAACTAAGTGAACTACCACATCCCTTACCATGTATTTCTATAATGTGATGATTTTGTACTTAGGATTAGCTGTTTATCCAATTTGGTTGGAGTTGGGCGTTAAGGGGCTACTGCTGAGAGGTGAGCTACGGGCGGATGCTCCGATTTTGTGATGGTACTGGAGGACGTGGGGCAAGGGAGGAAGTGAGGGTAGGTGGTGGGAAGGCAGAGTTCCAGGAATTCAGTCTCTGTTAATTACACTCGTCTCACAGAGGATGGCTTGTGATTTTTTAAAAAAAATTCTCCAAATATAAAAAGGGCTCTAA
The DNA here is from genome assembly GCA_013400215.1 of Cisticola juncidis. Lineage (NCBI taxonomy): Eukaryota > Metazoa > Chordata > Aves > Passeriformes > Cisticolidae > Cisticola > Cisticola juncidis. The sequence continues at coordinate 705,342 of VXBR01002255.1, read as the reverse complement.
AAAACCCAAAGTACTTTATTTACTAGTGTTAAATAGTATTTAGTAAGTGAGTGGAACGGGAAGAGCCTGACCCGCCTCCCCGCGCGGCCCGGGCTGGGCGCTGCGGCAACTTCGCTGCCCAGGCCCGCCCCGCCGCCGGCATCCCCCGCCCCGCTGCCG